>WURT03651882.1:0-18974 GCA_009936505.3 Holothuria glaberrima
CCTTTTTTCCAGTTGTGGCTCACTGGCTTGTTTTCCCTTACTCCATTGCTTATGCGGAGCATCACGCACAACGGTAGGAGGTTCCATTTTTAAAGTCTTTGGTATGACTCGACCTAGGAATCGAACCCGGGCCTCCCGCGTGAAAGAGGCGGATGCTCTAACCACTAGAACAAACACGCGGTCCTATATTAAGAGGAACTGACCAAACCCAGTCCAACCTGCTGGCTAGCAGTGTAGCTGTAAGTGCAGCAAGTGCGAAGACTTGGTGAGGGGTGGGGTGGTGTGGGGAGGGTGAGATTCCTTGGGCCGTTTCCATATGATCTCTTCTCTATCATAAAAAGAAATGTATACAAATCTATTTTTACTAACAATCTTCAGCCGTTGACGCAAAGGTGGTATCTATATTAATTTCTTTCTACTCAACATACAATTAACTTTGCCCTTCAGCCCTTTCATAAACTTTAAAAGCACATGTGCTTTGCGGATTGATCATTCAGCACTTCAGTTCTTATCACGAATTTAACATGAATCCGGTACTCCAACACATGTTTCTAAAACTTTTTTTTTTATCTGTACTTACATGGCTTAGTTAACTTTAACCAGACGCGACTAAGAACATTAATCATGATCTGCCCACAAAAGTGTCGTTAGAATCCTGTAAATGTCTTGTTAAACGTCAGGGTGAGCTCTGGAAAACATCACCGCGAGGTACCGATCCAGGTAAATTCATCCTCCCAATTGTAAGCCGAAAGAGGAATTTTCATCAGATATTCCAATCTTTCGTAATCTTTCAGTCAAAGTAGTGTAACAAGATTTTAAAAAAGTTTTAGAGACACAGATGACAGGTCTTCCATATACAGTAGGGTTCTTTGAAATTTAATTCCCTTAGCTTTATTATTAGAATAGGGTTTGTTACTTGAAGTTAGCTCCGTACCCCTAACAATAATTAGAAGAGACGATATAAATAAAGTCATCTGTGACAAAGAACCTTGATGTATTAGAAAACAATGAGAATGTTAACTACTTTAGGGAGACATCATATTGATGAAGACCCCGTAGGCGTTAGAGATCTCTAGGAGTGTGTTGTTGTCTTTTTGAATAGAGTATAAGGCTTCAAAATTCATGAAGATTTAACAAAATCTATCAAAAACCCATTGATTACACTAAGAAGACTTTTAGGAACAGCGTAATTTCTTCACCTCAAGGCTTAAACAATCTCAATTGTAAGAGCATGATTTCCTAAAGGAAACATTTACAAGGAGCCCGTTAGCTTGATGCACAATGCTCGAAGCAGGAACATAGTTTATTGATCGAACATTAGCGTCTGACCTAGTGAACCAAATGTTCATTTCCGTCATGAATATGCAAATAAAGGGTTTCTTTGCAGTTACTTTTTAGTCACATGGGGTACGGAAGGGGAATTCCCAAACGAAAACTATAACAGACTAACTTAGATTAAAAACTTATCAAACGGAAAAATTTCACATTTGGTGAAAATTCACGGAACTGCAATAGTATGCATGAAAATTCCCCATCACGAAAGAGAAAATGCTACTAACGGGACGAAATAGAAAATAAAAAAAAAAACAATTGTGAAAAGAACTGAAAATTCGAGTATGCAGAAACTATAGTCGATCACTGGCACAAAATACTCTTTATAAAACTAAATAAAATGTAGACCGTACGATCTGTTAAAACTTGGAAGTATTTTAATCGTTTTCGAAAGTTAATGTAAACGTAACTTGAAATCGAAATATGCAATGTAGCGAAGAGAATCAACAGAAATCTACTACTTATGTAAAGTTATCACATTGAAACCTTATGGACGTCGCAGGGTCAGCGAAAAGTGCCTGTCCAGAGGACACGAATGTACACATTTTGTACATTCAGTATGCCGCAAGTCCTGTACAGATGGCGTCATTAAATAGGTAATGTATAAGGCCAATCGCATGAGCATTCTCGACATTTTTAAAATAAAAACTGAAAGAAGAACGCTAGCGTACAAATTCTGAACGCTAGCGAACAGAATTTGAACGTTAGTGGTCAGAATTTGAGCACTAAGCCTTACGAATTTGAAAACTAAACACGTCAGGGATTCAAATACGGTAAGTGTTCAAATAAGCGTCCGGCGTTCAAAAATGGAGCAACAAGTGTTCAGAATCTTAACACAAGTGTTCAAAATATGCTTTGAACGCCAGGACGCGTTCTATATCTTTTACATTTTGGTGTTCAAAAGTTGAACGCCTGAGTTTGCAGTGTTTTTCTAATATCATCTACCTTCCTACAAGATACCGTGCATTTTCTTCTTCGGCGTACATACGTTGAGCCACTAAACATGGGACTTGCATTAGCCTATTGATGGAATTACTACCACCCTAAATATTTACATCCCAGTAGTGAGTCTGCGTAGCCGCACTATTTGACTGCTGCATTGAGCTTATAGTCCCAACCTTTCCCAGAGTTAACTCACATTACTTGTTATCCTTTTGAAATTAAGATGATTGTTTGTTTCGTTTATTTCACTACCATGTACACATCCATACAATAATATGAATACATACAGAGAGCCATTTAAAGCAGTAGAGATGCAAAGTAGATTACAATACAGAACATACGAAGTACATGGAGCATGGAAAGTCGGAAAAGCTAAATAAGCATATTCCAAGAAGACTTCACATTTTACAAAATAAAAGAAAGGGTGTAGCAAGGATAGAGAGAAATGGAGAGGAAGGGAAAAAAGGAGAATAAATGGGAAAACAGCCTATATAAAAAGCATTCTAAATCAATTATGCGATTGATGTTTACATGGCTTTGAAACATTTAATGTCCCCTTGCACAGCGTATTGTACGGGAAGTGTTTATGTAGCCAAATCACCATATTACAGTAAGACGGTGATCACATTTTGGCAAAAGGTGCAGTGGCTTTCGAAAAACAAAAAAGAAAAAAAAACAAAGACGGTACTTTGAGAAATACATCACAAATTTTTACCCAATCTACCATTTGAAATTGATTGAAAAAGCTTCAATATTTTAAATCTCAGCTTAGGGATGGTCTGTGAAGATGATAGTTGGACCGTTTGGATGCATTTTTCAAACTTTTTAAGAATATGTTTGAATTTTTGGACTTTAGGTGTACACTCTAAGTTAACTCGACCAAAATGAAATTCCGTGCGTGTAACCAATCAGCCAATAGCTCAAGGCATCCATGTTGCTGGGGAACACATTGCTGTGAATGATAAGGCTTGCTTCCGGTAGACTCAAACACAACTGTCGACTGACTTTTCAAGCTGTTGCTGTACGAATGTGACCATTACTCCACCAAAATATGCAATAAACGATTATCACACTTGATATAGTCTACGCAAAATCCTCATTTTGCGCTCTCAATACAGCAGTATAACAAAGCTCTCGTTCCGAACGAATACCAAGCTCCAACGCTTGGTACAGTTGCAACAGAGCTTCCTAGGAAATCTAGTGCTTCCACCCCAGGAGAAAATTCCTGTTGACACCTGTTGAAACTCCAACAGGTCTGAACTGGCATTGACAGGGATGAACAAGCAATTCTCCAATTACTTGTTGGAGTAAATGAAATTAACAGGTGTCAACAGGTACCCATTAAAACCTGTTAATACTTGTAACCAATTACCCTTTGTACATGTTCAAACTTGTTCAAACTTTTTCAACAGGTTTCAACAGGAATTTTTCTCTGGGACAAGTTAAACAAAAATTTCCCACAAAGGTTCCAAATTTCCTGAAGTTTTCATGACTTTTCCCAGGGCGTTGAATTTCTTAATATTCTCATACTTTTACGAAAAATTAAAACAGAAATCATCATCCACATAGAATTCTTAACGGAGAACTGTCCAGACAACACTTGAACACAGCCCTTTCGCGTGATACCATGAGTTTGGAAAATGGAAGTACTGAAATAAACGTTTATCTTGATAACATCCTCTTGCAATATTTCTTAGAGCGAATGGACAAGATCTATTTGGTGTTTCAAGGCGTGGAGTTTAAAAATCCCACAAAAATCCTAATTATGATTTTTAACATTTTTTCATAACTTAAAATATGGAAAAAAATTTTAAATTTTGAACCATCACCGAGATCAACTAAGATGATTTTTTAGATCTATTTGAGTTAGCAACATTTTGCTTTTGTAAATCGTGAAGTGACGGTTTTACTCCATCAATCAAATGACATGCGGTCGTCTTTTTTAGAATATGTCAGCGAATTTTTCTTAAAGTTTTCGTGAAATGTCCACCAGGTAAATATTATTTGTAATGTTTATATGTGTACCACATGTATGTGAAGTTCAAATGGCTACTACTAGTTCCCCTTTAATCTGATATGAGATTTTACCAAAAGAAATGCAGGCCCCGGGAAGTTGAGAACCTCAGTCCATCCCACCCTGCCTCCTCCTTCACGCTTTCTTAAGATGAGTCATCCATAACGATCAACAAAGTTTTTTATCGCGGCTGAAGTGTTATTTGAAAGGAAAGACACTTTTACAGGTGTGACTGACTGAACTTTCAGGGTGCAATTCCAGTTTCATGGTCGGTCACAACATGCACGATAAACTTGAGGTTAGGGAGATTTCCAAGTCCTTCAGTATGCGAACATTTGACTCTTATTGCCGTGAGCCTTACTCTATACACCAAAGGCTCAAGGGTATTGATTTGTAGGGATTATAATAATTGTAATTATTTAATAAAGGCAAGAGTAGCCTAAACATTAGATTTACATTGATAAACTGTCTGTATTAATCATCACTTGTAATTTGAAATTTTGAATTCCGGTATGTAAAAGTTATTTGTTTACAACTTTTCCATTAATTAATTTGTCAATTGACACTATATCTTAAAATCGTAAATATTTGATTCAAATAAGTAAGAATGAGCTTAAATAAATATATCATTAACCGTTAAAC
Source organism: Holothuria glaberrima (assembly GCA_009936505.3). Classification (NCBI taxonomy): domain Eukaryota; kingdom Metazoa; phylum Echinodermata; class Holothuroidea; order Aspidochirotida; family Holothuriidae; genus Holothuria; species Holothuria glaberrima. The sequence goes on from WURT03651882.1 coordinate 4,931, forward strand.
GAAGACACATTAACCTTTATTCTGGACACACCTTACGTCAATCAAGCACACATTGTCCAAATATGGATCAAAGTTCAAATTTCCTCCCGACCTTGTGACCTATTCGACCCCATTAATCGCATTATTAACAAAATATGCCTATCACCTAAATGGGCATTACTACACTGATAATTGAAGGGATTGTATATTACTGCAGGACTACTGGATGCATAGTTATATCAATTTATCTTTATCTCTACCCCCTAACATCCGGGTCTAATTGAACCGAAAACGGATCAAGTGGACACTGAACCAAAAAAAATCAAATATTTGACTATTCCGGTTCAAACTAACCATTTTCTGTTCAAATGAAAAACATCTAGTCAAACATTTGACTAGATGTCGGTTTAATGCCCATTTGAACGGATTAGGTTCAAATCTGAACCGGACGTTTTAAGAGTGTATATATACTGTATTTCGGTCAATCGTTTACACCTTCTTAGGTATAAAGTAGGGCCGAGCGTATCGATATGCAAATTCAGGCACGGAAGTTATAAACGTGCGATAAGAAGGAATGTTTATGTAGCTACAAAATATGAACTCAAGATGATGCACTGCTTGCAATCATTATTAATCATGAATAAATTGACATTTCCGGGCTGTGAAAGAATGTAATTTATAACTTTTTTTTTCATTTTTCTTTAATTGATATTTCATTTGACGCTGGTGATTCCTAAGTGAAAACTTAGGAAATGGTGGCCTTAACGGTCTAGAGATATATACTGAAATCATTTTAGTTCGAAATATATAGAACAACTGACTTGGTTTACTGTATACAATTGGTTCTAAAAAGGCATAGTCAAGGTTAAGGGAAAAGGTCAAATTTCTTGCCTTTTTGCCCGCTTATGGCCCCATCAGTCAAGTGATTTCTAAAACGTGTATATCAATCAAAATACAATTTTTCGGCAAATACTTTGAGGTTGAGGGGTCATTTGCTCCTTTCGGGCTGTTGTATGTTAAATAATAACTTTTTACCTTTCCTACCTCCATTTTCCCTTTTTTTTTTATTTTTCAGCACCTTGACTCTTGGCAGATACCCTGCTTTATTTCCCCAGCCCACTCGAAGATACCCATTTACCTATTTTTTCTGTTCATGGAAATGTTAAAAAATCGGAAAATCATGGTGGCATAAATGACCATTCCAAGTGGCACTAACCTTAATCTGAAGCCGGACTAATTCTACTGTAGGTACCGTATATCAATAGTTATTGCACCCATTGACTGACATACCGTACTAAATAAGGTTACTTCCACCCTTAATTCCTTGTAGAAGTTCTCTACCTGGACAAGCCACTCCTCTGTTTGAAGCTTACAATGTTGGCCCATGACAGTTGAGATTCTTAGCTAGAGGGGTTCGAATAATCGGTGCATGTTTCCAGCCCTGGTCACGGCCCAAAAACGACACTTCACAGAGCGGAGTAATATAGTCTGTACAAAAATGGCAGTGAAATTGGTAAACTTGTGTTAAATATTGCAATCTGTATTTTAACTCATTCTCTACAACAACCGTATGAAAAATTGATCACATGTAATAAGAAACACACCTAAAACAAGCTTTCTAAACTGTTAAGGGATTAAATTTGTCAGTTTATATTTTTTCGGCGTAGCAAACGTTTTAACGGAGAGTTGTTCTATGGTATAATACTTAGGTTTCATTCTGAGCAACTATATCAGCTATCATGTTTTAAAAAAGCCGTTAAACACAGCACTTGACCATTTCAGAAATTCTGTTGGCAACAGGGGATCGATGGGTGAGGGTGCTGTATATTTTCCCGACAAAAAGGATTACATTTCCGACAAAACAACAAAATACCTGTGTCAAGAAAAGTCAACTCCAAACCCTCGTTGGAAGGTTATCTGTGCAAAAAAGGAAGCGTAATAAAAGCTTTAAATATAACGGGTGGACAAAAAAAGCAAAATAGGGAAGGGGAGGGGAACGCAGTGGAACGTTTGGCATTGTCAAATTTACCTCCGCGTACCCGTTTTCATTTGTCTGCTACATCTGCCCTTTGAAGTAAATTTTCGTTCAAAATTTACATATTTTACGTACCAAAAATAAAATCGGCACCAGTAAGGCGGGCATGACCTAACCCCCTCCGCCTAAGAACACCACCTTCGACTACTACGCGACAGTGAAAACCAGTCGCGTAGCAAACGGGTCGGTTAGGTGTGTGCCAATTTTTCTCGACCTGACCGAAGTTCCCGACTGTGATCCGACAGTCTTCTTCGACAATTTCGAAAATATCAAACTTTTTGATATTCCTATTGAAGTAGGGGCGGGGTGTCGTCGCAGCAGGGAGTTGCTACCGAGACTTTCTGGTCGCAGTCAAGTAAGCCGTGACAGTGAACAACTGTCACGGACGCAGTGTTGATTCATATTTAATGAATTTTAAGAAGCCTTTTCAAAAGCAGGCAACGGCTCAATGTGATGGCCCCCATGTGCAATCATAAACAGTAGACAGAATTTTGAATGTACCCTGCTCGATAGTGTGTTACGGATATGGTTAAACTTTAATCTGACCCAACCCTAATGTCCTTAAAGTAAAACATAGTCTTCATAAAATTTCCCGACATTCTGTAGCCCCAGATATTTTTTTTAAAAATCAGTAAGTCTCCAATTTTCCCGACAGACGGCAAAATTTTCTCGACGGGCCACACTCTGAAAATTTCTGGGGGTGTAGCAACCCTCCCCCACGGTCCCCCGGTAGTTTGAACATATTTTGAAACCAGTAACTACAGGGAGGTTCGATTTTCCATTGAAATGGAAGTTACATAATTCGAGGTAGAATTTCTAAAATTCAAGATAAATATATCCATAGCCTTAATATGAATGCCATCCTGTAGGCAGTGGAGCGTCGTCCAAGAGGGTGTTAATTCAAGAAGTTACGTTGTGATTAATCAAGGACGCTTAGTGCTTCCAAGTGAAGCATTTTGCACATTAAATAAAATCCATGCCCAAGAATTTGTCTAAGTGGAATTCTCTTTCAGGAGGGGGCGCTCTACCAGAATCCCATACCGTCTCTGTTACATCCTACATGATGAATCGGCCTCTCTAAAATGACAAACTGTCATTTTCACAGATTTACTAACTACTGCACAGTTCAGGTGAAGATGTCATCGCGAAGACACATTTTATTACCACTATCGTCTTCCACAAAAACGCATTCGAGTGCCCCCTGCATTTGCAACAGCCATAGGCTACAGGAATGGTTACATTATATACCCCACTTAGACAATAGAATGGTGGGGTGTGAAAGAACAACTTTTTAGCGCAGTCAATACAGCTTGAATTACAATGTCAGAACTCTGCAGATAAAGCAAAAGCGGTTATGTGGGAATCTTTTCCCTCATACGCAAACACTAGTGCAAGTTCCAGAAATCCTGTCTTGAGACGCAAACGTCATGCAGTCTATACCATTCTGTTTTCCTTATTTGCCTCAAGCTGACGCTGTTTCCTTCGGGCTGAATGGAATGAAACAGTTGGTGTTATGTTTCAGACAAGATTATTATTTATAGCTCTTTTAAAAGAATATGTTTCCCCATGGGAGAAACATGAAGATTTTTAAAACACTGTTGTGCTTCAGGTAAATTGCTGAAAGTTTTCTTGACTTTTATGATCCAGACTTTGGCCTGAAGACTAATGTTCATTTGCTATTTTTGTCTTACTGGCTTCTGTTTAACTGCTAGCAAATATTCAAACATAAACATATCGAGGGCACTCTGTTTGCAATCATCGACATCAATCATTTGTGTGATGGCGCTCTTTGCATTTAGCGACAAAATACATAGGAAATGTGTGTCTAACACAATACGTCTGGCGTCCAACGAAATAAAAAACAGGAATGTAATTAAATCATTCCATCAACGTCAAGTGCTGGCCGTCCGTAGAGTCGTTGAATACAAAACCTGACTAACGCAGAAATAAAACAAATAAATCGGAGTGAGAATCTAGGAGCATCCATTATTGTATTATTGGAATAAAATCAAATACATTATTCAAATGAAATGAATCTTATAAATAGATGCTGTCGTGGGTATATGAATCTTTAAATAATTTATTGATGGATGCAAAGAGCAAATACGATCATAGGGCATGTACCTCAAATCTTTCTGTTATGAAAGCAAATTGATGATACCCTAATGGAAACTGTGGCTGTTTAATCTTGATTTTCCTTAGATTAAAATGAGTCTGTTGCTCCTTTTAACTACAGTGCAATAACTGCAAAGCTGCTGAAGGCTACAGGCCAATGAGTTGTGCATATATGCTAACTTCAATCATTAACAGCCATTGACGCTTGGCAATGACATCTTAACTTTACAGATTTCTCAAGAATTGCTTATTCGTTTCACACTAGAATACAGAAGTTGCAATGATCTGTCTTAATCGATTGACTTTGAGTAGCATACAGAATTATTTCATAACAACCTATGTCTGAGTGTTTTACCGACAAGTTTTTCTTGTAAAAGTTCATATGGCCTTAAACTTGAGTAAGTGATAGCACAACCTTGAGGGACACTTCGTTTGCGGCTCCCTTAAAAGCACCCAGTCCTTGTAGTAAATCCTTCAGACTTAACCAATACTCTACGACGCGGTTTCGTACAATGTAATCATGCAGGGAGCAGAGTTAGTCGGAAGGAGTCACATTGGAAAGTTTCATTTTTAAGCTTACACTTTAACACACACTTTGTCTAAAGAAGACTACCCTGTAAAACCTGGTGATTAGTCTTAAGTGGACTTGCTTCCTTTATTCGATAGTTTGATAATTTGATTTCGATCGCTGGGAGCATTATTCAAGTCTAGTAATTTTTAATCAAAGTGGCTTCAATAGCACAATGATTTCATGTCAAGCCGAAGCCGCCAGCACTTTAAAAGGTTGAAGATGACACAGAATTTAAGGTTCACTAACTTTATGGGGTTCAGTCAGGTGTAGCGATGTTAAGATCACTGAATCTTATATCTATAGTGAACCTAACATTCTGTGCCATTGTCCTGGTGTTAATGGTATGCTTTGTTAAAGTCAGTCGAAACTTCTGTTTAATGGAAATAAGTCATAACAGGTTGACATTCCTTTACAATTGACTGCAAGTAAATGAGTTCAAGTAGCAGAAAACTCATTTTTCGGTATTTCATTATAGAAAGTTTATGGAAGTTTCCGGAAATACCAAAATGATGTTTAAATCCACAGTGATACATAAACCGAAACAAATGATGAATTATGTTTTTTTCTCTAACGGTTGGCAATGATAAAGCAGTAGATAGAAACCCCTTATTCGTAGCACTACCCTCGATGGAGCAGACGATAATACTCTTTTGAGCTTTTAAATTTAGTGAAAGTCCTGTAGAAACTATATAAGCCAGGCAGGTGACTTAATCCTGCCTAACAGTGGCTGTTTCAGGTTAGCTTTTAAGAAGCGGATTTTGATTGTTCTGCTTCTGAGTAACAGCTCCCTGGTGCAACAGTCATAAACAGACTTGTGGTATGACTGCAGTGCAGAGAGCACTATCACCAGATCACTGCATCCTTTTGGGATAACAAGCTCTTTACGAGCCTTTTATATCCTGGTATCCTAATTCATCAATTGTTTCATTTTAACACGTGACAACGTTCCCTTAAGAAAATGTCAAATTCATGTAGAACGTTTTTTTTTTTTTTTTTGTGTTTGGTTTTTCTATTTGTGGAAACATTGTAGTAGATAATTATAAGGGAAAACTAAGAGGAGACTTGTGAGACTATATTTCAAAATTTATTGAGAGCGGCAGGCTAGCTTATTTCTCATAATTTTCAAAATTTGTTTGTATCACACATCACAGGAAAATTCAGTAAAACTCCAAACATGTAGGACCGAAGAAGTTTGCCGGCTTGGCGGACGTATATTACTTCTACACATATATTGGCTACACTCGTTAGAGTATCTACGTCAAAAGACGAGTGCTATTCGACACCTTACTTGAAGTTAAAAGGTAGTTCGGATAACAGAAACATTCGGATAAACGGGGTTTCATGTTTTGGCTAAATGCACCGTACAAGGGTCCCCAAGAAAACGTGCCAACACTTCTGAAATTATTTTGATACGGCTATAGCAAAATAAAAAAATGCCACAAATAGTTAGTAATTACTTTTTGTGACATGACAAACATTATTTTCCACTTCTAAAAGCCAAAAATTCTCTTCTCGAAATTCAAGCTTATACGGTCTCCTGAATTGTCAATGCTTTTTACACATTGAAAGTATGCTTGTGTTGGAGGAAAGCCTATACAATCTTAAGAGATATCCAGAATAAACACTCGGCATAAATTTTCCAACAATATTAGAGCGCGTAGAAGACTCTCGAACAGCCAATCAATTCTTCATTTTCGGAAGCTCTACCATCAGTATTTTTAGGTGCAAGGCCCACTTCCAAAATCACTTTTCAGAGGCACTAACAGCAACTTTGACTTTATACTAACGTATATTTTACAGAGGTTATGAAACCTGTTTAGACTGGTGTCTCCAAAAAAAACTTCAAAACAAGCTTGGGAGATTTTTTCCCCATATCTGACACACAGTTGAAAAGGGTTGTTTTTTATGCCCAGATGTGCACTGCTTAGGACGGTGTAACACCTTACCGTGGCACCATAGTATAGTAGATAAACGTATTTCTGCTGATATTTCCTTGGAGTTTTGTAATATTTAATGCACTGATAGCGTGACGAATACTAACTTCTGATGAATGATAGTCGGGTTAAATCGCGTAGCCAGTGCGGTTTTACGATGTTTCGGATAAACAGAGCTTTACTAGACACATCCATTCTTCAGAGCAGTACTGTGCAAAAGTGCAAAAGAGTGAGTACCGAGCTCACTCACTACAAGTCAAATTTTCTATACTTAATTTGATAAAGGTATGAACACGGAGAACCAACTATCTTTATAATGTTTACGCCATGTGGCCTTAACCAACAGCCATCTCGACTATCAGGTAGCACACCATTTACTTAAACACTATTTGTAGTCCTTTGCTTGTGTCCTCTGAACCCTTGTATAAAAGTTTTCAACATGTGCAATATCTATTCCCCTAAAACTGAATCTAACAAGCAAAAACATATCTTTGTAATTTTGATCTGTGTACCATTACACGTGAGAATTTTATCTAAGAGATCTTATGTAGATATGATGGTAATTAATAATTCGATATTTAACTCATATTACCATTTTACTTAGCTGAAAGATATAAGGCAAAGTACTGCCTAATATATGTTCAATGCCTTTCTTTTTGAGCAACAACTTTCCCATATCACACATTAAGCGCATCTGTACAGGAATAGGGTTTACACTGTGCCGCAATTATTGAGTTATAACATTTGTGGCTAAAAATTTTCCGCTGGGAATTCACTAGAATTGGTGGTGCATTACCCCCCCCCCCTCTTCACCGGTGAAAAGGTATGCAGTTGACTACAGATGCACTCACGTCAAGAATAGCCCTGTGCTTGATTTAAAGATTCACCCGTTTTCGTTCTTTTTTATTCCTTGCCGAAGGCAGGCAAAGAATCTATGCGATGGTGAAGTAGCGCACGAGCGTGTGTGTATGGGTGTATGTGATACTTAGCTTGTAAACACGATATCTTAAGAAAGCAATGACCAACACTTTTCATATTTTGGTATATAGATTTTCATGTTTTTGGTGGGGGTCAAAGGTCATTTAAGGTCACCAGAGGTCAAAAACCGAAATTTTTGTAAACGCGATATCTCAAGAGAGCAATGACCGTCAGTTTTCATATTTGGTATGTAGATTTGTCATGTGGAGAGGAAAATCCTATTTTATTTTGCGGAGGTCTAAGGTCATTTGATGTCACCAGAGATTAAACTGTGAAAACCTTGTAAATGGCCTGTAAGCACCCTTTTTTCAAGATATAGCAACGACACATGTGAGGTCACCAGAGATTAAATCATGAAAAGTTATAAAAAATGATACAGTCAAAAAGTATTAATTTGAAGGATGAACCCGAGTGCAGCAAAGCACCCCCTTTTCGCAAGGAATCACTAACTTAAGCCTTTGGGCTTTCTGTTTTTTTTTTCTTTTTTTTCTTTTTTTTTCTTTTTTTTTTTTTTTGTTCCCTGAATGATCCTAGTTTACACCAAGGTAGGTTCATTATGTGCAACCAATCAGGCCCGTGGCCAGACCAGGCTTTGAAGGGAGCGAGTTGCTTTCAAAAGACGAGGGATTTTTCAGGATGGGGATATGTTAAGAGATATTTTGAAACGGTGGTTGTCCTTTCCTAAAAAAAAATTAGGGGTTTCCGCCCTCTGCCTTCCTCCTTTTGAGAGTTACATAGAATGCGTTACATCTTCAGCACTGTCAATGCCTTTTTGAGAACTATATCTCAGCTGATGCATTTGCTGTTTGCGGGTTGCACAATCACAACTTGTTCCGGGGGAGTAATCCAGGATAAAATATTCGGATGGCAATTACCCGGGAGATTAAACTTGAACCATATATCCATAGCCATGTGAAGATACCACGACATAACGAGAGGCTTGCCTGTAACATTAGGCTTTTCACTGCAAGACCATGGATCATGCGCATTTGGGATTAGCCCTATTTGTTTTAACCTGGGACTTTAACAAAATCACACTTCACTTTCGTATTCGGCTTGAGACAAAATGCAAAAAGGAATTTCTCATTTTAAAGGGAAATATAGGGTTTAAATGCACCAACATGGCATACAAAGAAAATACATTTAATCATTATCGGTTCCTTGCCGAAGCCAGGCAAGGAATCTATGCGATAGTGATGTCGTGTATGTATGTATGTGTATGTGACGCTTAGCTTGTAAACACGATATCTCAAGATAGCAATGACCAACACTTTTCATATTTGGTATATAGATTTGTCATGTTAAGAGAAGGAATCTATTTGTTTTTTTGTAGAGGTCAAAGGTCATTTGAGGTCACCAAAGGTCAAAAAACCGAAAACCTTATAAAAATGATATCTCAAGATAGGAATGACTGACACTTTTCATACTTGGCATGTAGATTTGTCATATTGAGAAGAAGAACCTTAATTTTTATGGTGGAGGTCAAACGTCATTTGAGGTCAGGGGAGGTTAAACTGCGAAAACCTTGTAAGTGGCTTGTAAACACGATATCTCAAGATAGCAATGACCGACATTTTTCATATTTGGTATATAGATTTGCCATGTTGAGAGGAAGAACCCTATTGTTTTGGTGGAAGTTTAAGGTCATTTGAGGTCACTAGAGGTCAAAAGCCGAAAACCTTGTAAACACGATATCTCAAGGTAAGAAGCTTGGATAGATATCATATGTAGTATGTGGATACGTTATGGTGAGAAGATGAACCATGTTTTTTCTGGTGGAGGTCAAATGTCATCTGGGGTCATGGGGAGTCAAACACTGAAAACCTTGTTAACAAGTTATCTGAAGGTAGGAAGCTTGGATAAATTTCATAACTGGTAGGTGCAGGGTTCCCAGCTTGTCTGGAAATCAAGGATAACCTGGAAAATGACTTTTACATTTTCCAGACAGGGAAAACTCAGGGAATTTGAGAAAAACAGCAAATATCAGGGAAAGCTCAGGGAATTCGAAAATTGACTAAAAGATGATCTTTCTGAGATTTTGACGTGTTTATGTATTAGGCCCTAATGTTAGTACTTTAAAATTTGTTTTAATTAGTCCAGTTTCTACTTTTGTAGTGGACATACATTTACACGTTTCCTTACTGTTTGGCTATGGTGGCTTTTTAGTACCTGATGTAATACAGAAGGAATGATTGCTGTATGCAAGTATCATAGACTGCAGTGCACAGTACCACACCTATTACTGTCATCTCTGAATGTGACTGTGTTTTCTAATAACTAAAAAGCCAAAAGGGCGTTAAGCGCCCCTTGCCTCCAGAGCTGCCATGAGCAGCACACCATGCTCATGTGCCCGCACCATGTTCTGAGCATTTTATTTCATTGACCGAAATATCTCCGAGAATTTCCGGATTTACTCAAGGAAAAATCAGGAAAAACTGAGGGAATTTTGTTTTCATGAAATGCTGGGAACCCTGTATGAACATGTCTTAAGGTGAGAAGAACCATGTTGCCTTTGGTTGAGGTCAAAGGTCATCTGGGGTCACCTTGGGTCAAAGTGTGAGAACCTTCTTAACACAATTTCTCAGTGTAGGAAGCTTGGATAGATTTCATACGTGGTAAATGGATGATTTATGGTTGGAGGAAGAACCGGTTTGTTTTGGAGAGGTTAAAGGTCATCTGGGGTCATTAGAGGTTGAAAAGCAAAACTTCCCAAGAATTCCCAAGAAAATCCCAACATTTTCAAAGGCAAGGAATCACTAAGCCTTTGAACTTTCTGGTTAAATAATTCAGTCTTACCAATAAACTTTAGCAGTAGCTTTATCTCCCCAAAAATTATTCATTACAAGAGTAACGGATGTTGTATTTTTGAATGTTTTAAAGTTTGGGTGAACGAATTATTATTTGCGCAACAAATAACAGAATTTCTTCCTGTTCGAACCCTTTTTCTTGGAAAGAAAACTCAGTACTGTACTGCCTCATATTGAATTGGCTATCATTCTGTATTTATTAATATTGGTTTAAAAATATGAAAATTTTCCACAAAACAAACACAATATTTCCCTTTAGAAAGAAATCAGAAAAAAATTTGATATTTTTGGTTTGACTCTCGCGTTAGTTACACATTTACTTTACAATGAATGGGTTGATAGGAGTTTACTATCAGTATAAGTGTATAATACTGCCATGGTATGCATCTGTTGTTTTGTGGATTTCACAATTACCTTTAATATTATGACGTATATGCGAATGAAAAATACCAGTAATTCCACAGAGACATGCTCTCCTTATACCTTAATTTTAATGACGTCACCTGTGGTTTATGATCCTTTACTTTGCTTTTGTTCTGTTCTGTTTACTAGCAAAATTTAGACAATGCAATGATTTTAATTAATGAAAAGGATACATCCACACACTCATCTGCTAAATAAGGGAAGTTTCAAAATCCTGGTCTTACTACGGTGTCCTTCACCGTATGATTATCTCATTAATCTAATTACGTCTGTGCAAACCTGGAGTTCTATTTACATCTGAGCGGATGCTCAGTTTCCTGTGCCCTGAATTATTGACGTGAATTGAATGGAATCCAACTACTTGTGGCATTTTCCATACATGCTTTTCCTCCAATCATTTTGTAATAACTGAGAGCCAAGAATGAATCGTAGGTTTCTGACAGACAGAGATGATAAATTATTTTAAAAAACTTTTCAATTTTTTGTCTACAGATTTTTTTCTATTATAAAAAGCGGTTTTAAAGTTAGCTCGACGTACTACGAAGACTGACTTGTATACTGTGCAGAGAGTATTTTGTTTGTTCGGATGATAGCTCGGGTTAAATGTTTTAACCAATATATACAGAGCTTCACCCCTATGTCTTTTCTTGAGCTATATACATTAAGTTGGATCTTCGGACCTTTTTTCAGTTAGGTTTCTAGACATTCCAAATTTTGTGTGGAAATTGTTTACTGTTCATTTGGATGATCTTCCTACCTTTTCTTGACCTTCTGACATCCAGTCCTATGGAAAACTCGTGCAGAAAATGTCACATTTTGCCGACGATGGAGCGTGGCCGCTTCTGCTATTCTTGCATTACCTTTGTTAATACATCGGCCATTTGAGTGCTTAAGAATGCTGTTTCTAGTCTAGCTGTCTACCCTTTACTACACAACAGTGATATATGAGCCTCTTGGCAAACATTTTCCTGTAGAAAGAACATTTAGCCAATAAATGTCTTCAGTATGTCCCAACAATACCGATTCTGCCTGCCATCTTGTAATCCAACACCTGTATAAAAAACCTTACTTCGCTGCAACAAATCCTCAGATTTTGTTTTGTAATGTGTCAAATTCTCGTCTCAAGACATGCATATCATGCATGATATCATGTCACACGGTTAGGGTTGAGGAGAGATGAAATAAGGTTAGGGTAAGAATATCTCGAGACTTGATATCATGCATGATATCATGTGTGGATGATGCTTCGCTTCTTGTATCGTCAACTGTGAATGACGTCATTTTGTCTCTTCTTCATTTTTAGTTAAATTACTTTTCTATAAAACTATACATCTTTTCTATGATACGTTTTGCTTTTATTCGTTCTCTTTTTACTCTAACAATTTCGTTGATTTTTTCTCTAAGCATTTAATTATGTCAAATTTTACAATGAGTCTAAACTATGCAGTGTCACTGGCTAACCTTCACTTGCCTATATCCGCGGACACATCTGCCCACTAACTCGTGGCTTAACAATCGACTGATTGATACAGGTCAATAATGTAAGGTCGACCAAGACAGATTAAAATGTCTTACTTTCTGTCTTCTTATTCTTTTACCTTTTTAGTACTACCATAAGGTTCAAATCTGTTGTTTCTTCTGCTCGCCGGTTTGACGAGTTTATAGTGACAATTATCATCCTTTAACTTTCAATCTCTATGTGATAATTTTCTCCATGACACACGGTCGTAATTTTACTTTATGGAAACCTTTCTTCTGAGCTTCCTTGTTTAGAAGGTTGCTGTTATATTCTAGAAGGGTTTAGGTCTAAATTAAGCTTGGATAGGTTACAGCTGTACTTATCCTTAACATCCTAGAAAAAGTTGTATTATGTTCCTTTTTGTGGGTCTCCAGATACAAGCAGATAAATTCAGCACATTTTCAACCCAATGTGAACTTGGAAGCAAGCCCAAGAGACACGTACCCTCTTTCTAATCAACATTTTTTTTTTTACTTTTTTATTGTAAGCCAAAATTCTCCTCTACAATCACGTGCTCATGTAATGTGAATCCTTACATGGTATGAGACTTTACAAATCCCCTTGGAACACTCATAGTCTTATTTCAAAGTCAAACCTATAGATTGTAAATACAAACAAAACAAAGCATTCCTCATCAGCTCGAGGAGATGACGTTACTCCTGTTTGCTTCAAGCAGGGAGTTGCAACAGACCCTGTTATATCTCAAGATGACACACATGAACCGAATTGCAAATTTCACTGGCCTGCTTTAGTTCCTCTTTCACAGATAAGATATTAACTTTTGCTCAAATTCTACTTTTAAGTGTCCCAATTGGGCAGATTTTTGTTCCTTTTTATGCACGTGCTAACTCTGCGTATGACGTCATCATACAGTTTTATCTGAACACTGTTATTGTTCATGTATATATCAATAACATTGTTATTGCACACTGTCGTAATTCTTGCCTTGGTACTTGTAAGGCTGCAATTTACATGCGGTTATGTATATATATATATATATATATATATATATATCTTCCATGCCTTTAGATTTCTGTTTTGTATTCACGAATTCCAGCTTAGGTAATTTTCCTTGACATTTGGTTACACACACATGAGTCGGAACTGTGATTTTGTGCTACGACTTAACGCCAGCCAACTTGTGACATGGTGTAAGTGATCTACAGGGCAGCGTAGACCCTGCTTCTTATCTATTAGAACTTCGTTCTGTGACCATAAATGAAACGAACTATGGTCTGCTTAGTATGTTTGGAGTTTACTGAGCAATGGTATCCTCGATACTTGGCGCCGGGCCAGCAGCCAGCTTCACTTTTTAGGGGGCAAGTGTTGTGACTGGGGGCTAAAAGAGTCCACCACATTAATTATTATGCAGTTTCAATTTTCATCTGGGGGACAGAAATATCTTTTGGGGGCATTGCCCAGAAATGCCCCCCCCCCGTGGCTACGGGCCCGCTTGGCGCTACAAATACAACATCAACAGCAAACAAAAGGCCTGGCCGCAGGGGGGACTTCTGTAGAAAAACCTTCATGCGGGAGGTAATTTTTACTAATTAGGCAAACAGGTTAAATTATCTACACTCTAAAAACATAAGAGGGAAATTCACTGCAAAAAGAGTAAATTAAGGGACCACTCCTAAGGAAGAGTGAATTTCACCCGGAGTGGAGTGAAAATTCACTCCAAAT
>WURT03651893.1:0-18973 GCA_009936505.3 Holothuria glaberrima
CCCCTAAATGACCTTTGACCTCAACTTCTTGAACGTGACAGGTAGCCTATAGTTCAACGACCAATGTGTCCAAGTTTCGTTAAAATCTGTTTATAAATGTGCGCCAGAGAGCATTAAAGGCAATTGTGGACAGACGTGATAGATAAGACAGATAGATAGACAGAGTGACAGTGGCGGATCACAGTAGCTCAAACAGCTCTTAGAGCTGGTTGAGCTAAAAAGAAACAACTGTTTAATTGAAATGAGCCAATGAGGTTTGCCCCTTCCTATAGAAAGAAACTCATGCAAATGAGCTGGCAAGGGAAAAGTCTAATTTTTGTCACAACAATCTTGAAAGTTTCCAGAAGTTTCCAGAAATACCAGGCATAGGATCATGTTCATAATTATACATAAAACCTTATTGGTATACTCTCATCCACATCAAAGAGCGTCCAAACATGCAATAATTTTTTAATTTCCTAGAGACTGGTAATGCTGTGGCAGTAGCGAAAACACCCCCAGTCTTACAGTAGATGTAGCAGATGTCCTGTATTATCCAGGACCTTTTGTTATGCAGCACCCATACTTGGAATGATTAGACATCTTGACCTTGCCAATCTGAATCCTTACTTTGAAGAGAACTTTAAAAGATCTACCTGCACAACCTGTAGGTTGTAGGTTACTATTTTCTATTGCTTACTGTATTTCTTTCTTGATTGTTCATGTTGGCGCATTTTCTCTGTGGGCACTACAATGTCAATGAAGCAGCACTTCATAAGTACCCAATATGTATAGCATCTATCCAGGAAGAACACACTTTGCATTGAAATATTGTAGGCTAATGTTACCATGTTCAAAGTGCACAGTTTGCAGAACAGCAAAGTTTAAAAGCAAACTTTCCCATGCCACATTGTTCTTCTTTCTCCAAGAAAATGAATTTTTAGCTCTCTAAACAACTATCTTGAGTACCTTGAAGACATTATTTTCACTGTTCATGGCCAGTTTTCTACTTGCTCCAGATACTGTGGTAAAGTTGTATGTCTGTTTGATGTTGTGATGTCCAAACCAGCCAATCATTTCAATCATCAGTTTGGAAACAACCAGTCAACCAGGACCACTCAAAACTGACACAGTACCATACTCAGACCACCCAAGACCACAGCCCATCAGTTACCAACCCCTCCCCCCAACCTGCAAAGCCCTCAGACCACACAGGACCAATCTGAAAAAGTCCAAAGCAAGCTTTCATAGAAGGAATATCCAGGGGCCTATAGTTGCTAAGATCTTCTTTATGTAACGGTTCAAAATGTACTGAGATGTTTAGTCAGGGGATTTACATAGACTTTAAATGGTGTTCAGGCCAATACACAGACAACAACGTATGTGGTTTTGTCATTTTTTCTTTCAGGGGATTCATAGTTTTGCCTTGGAAAGAAGGGCATTTTCATTTACACTAACTGAACCATTGCATTTTTTTCAGTTTCTGTTAGGTTGGGTCAAAAACACACAGACCACCAGAGACCAGATTGATCCTGATTTCATGACAGGTCAGACCATCCAACAGTCTGTTCAAGATCACCAAGACTGACCAAAACTGACTCTGATTTTAGTTGGTTTTGGTTTGATCCCAGTTAGGTAGTCTATGCACAGCTTTATGTAATCTTTTTCCACACAATCTACTTCACACTGTCTAGTAATTTGAAATTAAATTAGCTGTTTTTTTCTAATAAATGACAAGAAACCCTGTTGTATGATTTGCATGTCACTGAGCAATCAGAGTCAGGAAACACACATTGACCAACCATAAATTTGTTTTAGAGTAAATATATTTTAGGGCTAAGACAATTTGCATTCAACAATTAAACGACAAATAACTTTCATACTTCATCCTCTTGCATCCTCAGTGTAACAACAAACAGACATGCCAGTTATTTGTTCTTCTTTTGTATTTTCCAAACAATCGTCATGATTTAAAATTTGGCATTATTTTTGTGCTGTGTGTTCTGGTGTTTTCTACAATTACTGCTATCATTAAATGCTTTCCCACACACTCTACACTTATAAGGTTTTTCCCCTGTATGCTGATGTTCATGCATCTTCTTCTCACCTCCAGTTGCAAAATTTTTAGGACAAAATCGGCACTTGTATGGTTTCACTCCAGTATGTCTACGCTCGTGCGTTACCCAATTATGTTTCAGTCTAAATAAATGACCACAAAACTGACACCTAAATGTCTTTTCAGAATCCCTTGGTTCTGCATTGAGCCTTCTGTTTGGGAAGCTAGCCCAAGTCTCATTGCATGTCAAATTTTGCTGCCCACTTGTGGATGGTACTTCTCCTAAAGGAAAGACTTCATCCTCTGCCAGTGTTTGCGGTGGGGGAAGGTTCATTTCAACAGAGACATCATCAGTCCACATATGATCAATGGGACGGCTTTGATTACCAGTCTGTCGTGTCTGGGATATTTCATGGATTCGTATGACACCTACAAAGCCAAGGACAAAGCAACAACATATCAACCTGCACTGTTTTGGCAAATCGTTACATTTGTGGAAAGAATTGAATTCTCTGTTTATCAATGCTAGACTGTACACAAATTCACAAACCGAAGCCCTCATTCAACAATTTCTCTTGATAATACTATATGCTTTGCAAAAACAAACCAAAAAAAGTTTTTATGGTATTTTTTTTTTGTAACATCAGTCTTTTTGTAACTAACATTTTGAAATACATACAAACTTCACATTGGAGAGGAGTGAGGAAGGACAGGGAAGGGAAGGAAGTGACCTGGACATGATTTTCAAAAGGAAAATGTTAATGCCATGAACGTTTTCCCTCAAAGCTAATTCCTACTCCAATATAGTGAGCTCTATCAGCATGCAGAGAAATCTGTTTATACTTTTCTGTACAGGTATGGTGGTTCTTTTTTTTTTTTTTTGGCTTAGCAAAGCTTCAGCAGTAGTCAAATGTAATGCACTGATCAAATGTAATTCACACGACACTGCATGTCAGAAGAAACAAACAAGCAAGCAAAAGTCACACATTATGTAATGTAACTCATCATCGTGGCCAAGGATCAATATTTGCACAATCTAAAGGGTGTGGGACAGAGGGCTCAGACATTTTGAAAATGATTTCCTATTAACACTAATGTGTTCCGTGAACAATAATTCCCTCTCTTGAATTCAGTCCAAAATTGTATCTTGTTAAAAGCATAATTATGCATGAAGCTGGTATTGAAATAATGTGATGTCACCAAAAAATTTCCCTTAACAAATTACTCCATCTCTGCATGAATGGTAAGAAGACAATCTGAAAGATCCTTGAACAATACAATCTGTTAAACTTCTAATGAACTTCGTTAATTAATTTTCTAAACACAGGGTAATATGAAGGATTTAATCCAAATATATCACAACTTTCTTTTGCTTTTGATAACAGATGGATAGAGGCACAAGAGGGTCTTTATTTGAGCGTATTTTTTCTCTCCTACTGTACAGGTATGTACAATAATGAAGCTCAATGCATACTGCCACAGTCACTGAAAGACCATGTACAACATTACTACAATGCTATGGCATTTTAAGTACCCAACATGTGAACATTCATTCCTCCTTTCTATCACTCTTTCCGTTTAATGTTAATGCTATTTAGATACCCTCTTTTTTCACAGAAGTATCTTTGAAGTGTGTGGTGAGGTTTGATTTGAATGCTTGTAACGAGGTCCTTTACTAAAAAATTTCAACCCCAGTGTGATTAGTCATACAGTAATATTAATACACCAATACTCTTTACAGCACTATAGGGACTTTATACAGAAAGTCCCCCTACTTATTACACAATTTTGAGTACAGCATATACTGGAGATAACTCCCTCACCTTGTAATAAGGAACATAAAGTTTAGATGATTCACAGTGTAGGAAAAGAAAAGTTTTTGCTCAAGAGAATGACAAAAGACTGTTCTTCCTTGCTACAACTTCAAAACCAAATTGTCAAATTTTTAAGATGAGATTTTTCTGTAAACCATTTTGCTGCATGAAACTTGTACAATCAGAATAGAGAACTACATACTATTCTAAATGTTTCGAAAAAGGCATAATATTGGTGTGAACACAAACTTCCAAAAAATCTTTGTACAATTATTCTCAACTTTTTATTAAACATCAAACAGTCAGGATTAAAAGTTTACCTATCCAGAAACCTGTTTATTTGATGCATACAGTCTGAAGAACACATTTCACAGATACCATATCCCACTGACTCTCTAAACACTGTACTTTGTGATCATTTCTAGTGTAGCAAAAGCAATCTAAGAGACAGCATTAAACTTTACTAAAAAAGCTGCAGGTCTAGTTGTCCCAGAACACTATCACAGTAATGATCTACTTGATTCTATAGATGTACCTCCAATGTCTGACAACTACACACAACACACCTAGGCATAATGTACCTACAGTATAGTTTCAACTAAATATTGCACCATTTGCTTAGCCATCATACTTTAACTAACTAAAGATCCTAGAATTGTTAAGACGGTCCAGTCATTAAGCAGTAAAACATAACACAATATATTGACCGTACCAAATGAGGTCAGTTTATCTTCAATCATCATGTGTTTTGTTTCACACACTGTAGTCCTAACACCAAATCATGCAGTTGCATGCTTTCTCCTACAGCGTGTCTGATGTTTTCTGCAATTGCTCTTGTCAGAGTATGCTTTACCACATACTTCACATTTGTATGGTTTCTCTCCTGTATGCAAGCGCTCATGCAATTTCCGATCACTACTACATGCAAAAGCCTTCACACAATATCGACAGTTAAATGGTTTTTCTCCAGTATGCCTTCTCTCATGGGTTAACCAATTGTGCTTCAGTCTAAAGGAATGGCCACAAAACTGACACTTAAAAGGGTACAGTCTTTTTTGAGGCACAACTGTCCTTTGGCAAGGCATACGTTGCCCCTTATCCTTTTGACAGTATGTTTTGTCCTTTGGCCTTGTCCAACTTTTTCTCAACATCCTACCCTGTGTCATCATTGGGGGCAGTATTTCAATAGTGGCTCCATCAGCTAGTGTTTGTGAAACTGAGCGACCTTGTGAACCTACAAAAACCAATGACAAAGTTTGTTTCAAAATTTTGGACTCAAAAGAAAATTCCAACAGACTTGCTTTGCTTTGCGATATCAGGTGTTCATTTCTTGGTATTTTTATAACAACCTCATAGTTTACTGACGGCACCCTTATATCTAACCTTTGAGAATAAGAACAGTATCTAAGTCAAAACTTTCAAGACTAGCCAAGCTGATCACAGATATCAAACCAATAATAATCAACCCCCCAGAACATAATCTATAATACCACTCAAGTCTTTTGTATGAAATTGCAATTGATGATTCGGGCCTTTCCTTCAAAAGTGCAGGGTTCACCAACTACCCATATTATATCAGACGGTGGCACTGACTACCCTTATTTTACTTTTACTTGATTCATGCTTCCCTTTTCTTCGGGAAATGGGACGTAGGTTAGATACACTGAGAATTCTTTCGAGAAAACTCTGATGTAAACATACTGTAAGGACTAAATCTTCAAGTCCTTTCCCACCTTAAGAGGGAATTTTAAAAGCCAAAATTGCTGGAAAGAACCTTTTAAACTAGCACAATTTTGCATGAGTTTGACATCACATCCTAAGGAGGTCTTGGCACATCCAAAATGGATCAATCAGCAGCCACAATCCAACGGTAGTCTCTTTCACATCCAACTGATATGATAAGAGACCATCGTATCATGTTTTCAAAGTGGAGAACCTCGTACTAGCGAGAAACCCATCACCCCAGTCTATAAAAAAGATTTAGCAGAAAATGAAGATATGACCCCTAAAGGGATGAAAGAAGAAACTTTCACTGAAAGACTTAACACACTCAAACCCAGCCTGTAATAAAGGCACACTAATCACCTGTCAGGTAGAACACAATCTCATGCTCCAAAAAGGAAAATAAAGACCACATGAAGTCATTAATTGCCCATACTGTAACCTTTGGAATGGTGAAAGAATTCCCACTACTTCAAGATTAACTTCTTGATAATAATAAAGACTCAAAACCCGGGCCTGTCAAAGTAAGGCTCCAAATTTATGAAGTTCATAACTTAATGCCTTGTGAGAAACCTTACAAGATTGTGTTGTTTTTTAACTCTCCCTATAAAATATTCAAAGGGATGCTTTCTGGGAACGACACTTAAGCCTCGCTTGAAATCACCAGAGGGAATATACCTTTTGAGAATGATACTTTAAACCCCTGCAAATAATGCTTAAAGGAATAAAAGAAGTTGTTGCAAAATATTGTATCTTGAAGGAAAAATTTCTCATGTAAACCGAATTTGCTAAGGAGGGAACACAAAGTACTACCTCTAAATTTCCTTCTACGCCACTGGTAACAAAGGTGACCTCCGCCTTGAATTGTCACAATCTACTGCATTTACCTTAAAATATGTTATGAACAGGCCATGAAAATAACGGCATTTATTTTACCCCACAAATATGGATTCCCTAGGATCTTGTCACAGCTAATGGAAGGCCTCTATGATAAGTGTAAGTTGCACACACAAAGCGACATGCTATGGGATTTATGAGAAGTTTTTCAGATGTTACTTTTCTATATTGTCCACTCATGAGACAATGTTGATTAATTACCCAAACCTTTTTCAATGGTTGGCATATGAAGTTGGGCCAAAGCAACAGAAACTGGTCTAGCCTAGCTGGTCATTGAGACCAAACCATTAGTAACCAACCCCCCTGCACATAATGTGTAATGACACTCAAGTCTTCGCATGAAATCGCAATTGATGATTTCAGGCCTTTCCTTCATATGTGCAAGGTTCACCAACTACCCATGTTACGTCAGATGGTGGCACCGCCTACCCTTATTTTAATTTTATTTAACTTTGTGGAAAAAGCTGCAGGTCTAGTTGTCCCAGAACACTATCAAGGTAATGATCTACTTGATTCTATAGATGTACCTCCAATGTCTGACAACTACACACAACACACCTAGGCATAATGTACCTACAGTATAGTTTCAACTAAATATTGCACCATTTGCTTAGCCATCATACTTTAACTAACTAAAGATCCTAGAATTGTTAAGACGGTCCAGTCATTAAGCAGTAAAACATAACACAATATATTGACCGTACCAAATGAGGTCAGTTTATCTTCAATCATCATGTGTTTTGTTTCACACACTGTAGTCCTAACACCAAATCATGCAGTTGCATGCTTTCTCCTACAGCGTGTCTGATGTTTTCTGCAATTGCTCTTGTCAGAGTATGCTTTACCACATACTTCACATTTGTATGGTTTCTCTCCTGTATGCAAGCGCTCATGCAATTTCCGATCACTACTACATGCAAAAGCCTTCACACAATATCGACAGTTAAATGGTTTTTCTCCAGTATGCCTTCTCTCATGGGTTAACCAATTGTGCTTCAGTCTAAAGGAATGGCCACAAAACTGACACTTAAAAGGGTACAGTCTTTTTTGAGGCACAACTGTCCTTTGGCAAGGCATACGTTGCCCCTTATCCTTTTGACAGTATGTTTTGTCCTTTGGCCTTGTCCAACTTTTTCTCAACATCCTACCCTGTGTCATCATTGGGGGCAGTATTTCAATAGTGGCTCCATCAGCTAGTGTTTGTGAAACTGAGCGACCTTGTGAACCTACAAAAACCAATGACAAAATTTCTGTTTCAAAACTTCTGACTCAAAAGAAAATTCTAACACACTTGCTTTGCTTTTGATATCAGGTGTTCATTTCTTGATATTTTAACAACCTCACAGTTTACTAAAGGCACTCTTGCATCCAACCTTTGAGAATAGTATCCTTAGACAAAACTTTCAAGAAGGATACTTCCATCCATTCAAAGTCCAAGTACTGTAATGCCACTGCACAGAATGTTCCTCTTGTGTACTTACATGTTTGACAGACTCTGAGAATGTTAGAAAAGCAGAAGACAGGGAGGGCATCGAGGAAAATGCAAGTTTTACCACAAAATAAGTCTCTTTAAAGACTCCAAGCAAACCTACAATGCTATGACTTGCTGTCACTAGTTCTCGGCAGAGCATATATCCATCAAGGCGTATGCTTCCTGTGTATGTTTTCATGTTTCTTACAATTACTGCGATCAGCAAAGGCTTTACCGCACACTGCACAATTGAATGGTTTCTCGCCGGTGTGCCCTCTTACGTGTAGCTTCAGCTCACTACTACTTGTAAATGCTTTGTGACAATAGTGACATTCATATGGTTTTTCACCAGTATGTCGTCTCTCGTGCACAGCACAACTATCCTTTCGCCTGAATGTCTGGTGACAAAACCTGCAAACAAATATCTTCTCATAAAAACCGTCACTGCTGAACGCCACAACTTTCTTGTTTAAATTGAATCCCCCAGAGGGTGTTACTTTCCTTCCACGTGATGATCTTTTCTCTCTGAATTTTAGTGGAGTACAGTCATGAAGGACTTGATCAGCATCTGCGGGTGGAAAAATATTTTCATCTTCCTAAGCACCCGCTTGCTCTGTTGCCGAATACACAATTAATCTCTTACGGTACTTTTATTTAACTAGACCAAAAGATGATCTCTCAACCTAAATCGCATAAAGACAAATTGTAAGATCCATTAAAACTGATTCATTTACACCTAGTATGAAGTCTCATCCTCCTTCCACACATAAAACCTGTCCAGAAGTTGGCATACAATTTGTACAGACACAGCATATTAGCTGATCTTGCATATATCCAGGTGCATTTATGCTATAGAATTGATCAGATCCTCTCCCTTCCATGATGATCTGCAAGTATGCAACTTTGATATTAATCACAGGAGATGTTCAGTACAGATTAGGTCTAGGTTAAAGCATTACATCACCCTAGGTCTTATACATTCACATAACTGTTCACTTCAAAGGATGGCAATGACTTCTCAAGAGAGTTGTCTGTAACTCTTACAATGAATGGCCTGTTTATTATGACAAAAAAACCAGTGTTCAAAATAGGAAATCGAGATGGTGACTCTCTTCCAAAGCCTTTTGAAGGAAATAGTGCATGTTCTGGATCATTTCTGCTAGCTAAAAAGATACAGAAATTTACTCTTATTAGTAAATTTCAGTAAGATTCTAGTAAAAAAAACAAATTCAATAACAAATCCCAAGACTTACACCACTGTACAGTACAATGTGAGTGAACCACAGAAGAATTTTAGGTCCTACATTAGCATATTGCAAGTACCACTCAGTGTGGAAGCTTGGAGACAGTTCCATATTCCATTTTCTTCAACACTTAAATGCATAACTTTGGAAGAACACGACATCTTCCTAGGTAATTTGAATTTGGTAAAGGTGTATGTGAATTTTCTGTAGGGAAGGAGACCAAGCTGTAGATCATAACAAATCACCCCTACCTACTGCCATCAACCAAGTACTGATTTAGCCAGCCTGTAATGCAAACGAATGCTGTACAAAAAAATCTTAAGAACATTTCTGCTCAGGTGTTTACTTCAAAGATACCACCTTGATTCTGTTTGCAAAGAATCAGTCATTACAAATAGTAACACTCACACAGGTAGCATAGTTTAGTATACAGTACAACTTGCAATGCATGTAATCCACTGCACTTAATACTGCTAAAAAACTTTCGTAGTCAGGCACATACGCACTGACGTAAGTAAAGTCTGACACAACTTGGCCTGCTTTTCATCACGGCAGAACTAAAGGCATTTGTGGCCAGCCAGTTATGAAGTAGTCAGACTGCAGTCAGGTCATAGGTTTGCTGCACACTGCACAGACCTGACTATAGTCTGATTCACCCACTTTAGTTACTACATCTACTGTATTATGTGGACTGCCATTTTGACTTTCTACAATTATCACCTAATTCAGCAGCACCTTTTCATCTGCTTTCCCAGACAATCAGGTCACATTCAGGTCGGAGACAGCCACACGCAGCTACAAACTGATTCTATTGAAACACATGTCGTCCCTACTTGACAAAAATATCAAACATGTTTGATGTGCCTGATTTGGTCACATCACATTAAAGTTGGGAACAAAATTTTGGCACACACGGCACCGACTCACCTAAGACCATACTGGTGTTCAGTTGTTTCCCGCTCAGGTTAGTTAGTTACATGGGGTTTTACGGCCCAGTTTCTAACCAACTCAGGTAGCAACCAGGTCAGTGCAGTGTGTGCTGGACTTTACAAACAGAACTTGACGAACCCTTACAACCATATTGGTGACTCTCATAAGTATGAAATGTTGCCCAATTACTATTAAACCTAAACAGCTGTTTGTACAGTCTGTCCGTAGATCAGTGAAATACATAAAGCTTGTGTTCCTTGAAAATGCTTCTTCAATTGTTACCAGTTTAGAGTCATCAAGACCATGCTAAATTGCTGAAATGAATATTTACAATACTCTTTCACATTCTACCATTTGTAAGAATCATTAAGCCTGGGCACTCGTAGATGTGAGAAATGCTAGCATGAAGTATATTTTACCCACAGAGTGGTAATGGTGTAACATATTTTTCTATGAAGCATGTATGCATCATGGTAAACCTAGGGGAGATGTCATTCACTCTGAAGATCATCAATGGACTCTGTGCATGGTGTCATAATGTGCCAATTAAATTTCTTTGAGATTTGTAAAGTGGTGGGGAACACTTCTGGTTTTAAATCTTACATACAGTAGGTTGGTTTGTGCATCCAGGAATGAGTGAGCAAGCTACATCCAACTACTGAGCATGGTACTGTAGCCCCTTTATGCAATCCAGCGACAATAGATACAAATCAAAATTTAAAATGTTTGTCTATTTCAAGTCAGAATTTTTGGAAACTACCTGAAGTATAGCATTTCTCTTTTCTAATGATCTAATCTTTCAATCTTTCACTAATGTTCAATCAAATCTCTGTGAAATATTTAACATCGGCTGAAAATAATAGATGTACTGCTAGTTGGTAGTTTTACATCTTAGTTTACCTTCAACAGGTACTGTAATATTTGACTACAGCATTCCAATAATACTATATTTTACACTGTATCATCCCTTTTGCAAACCATTGGCACCAAAAGCAAATGCTGTCGGCCACACTTCTTGCTACACTGACCTCAAAATCGAGACTAACCAACAGCAGTAACTGCCCAGCCCCCATTTCAGATTGTTGTTGATTCCCTCTTACTAAGGTACTACGTTTTCATTTACCTTGTGTTCATTTCACTATTTGTTCTTTTTTTTTCATTTGCTTTTGTTTCCAAATTTACATACAGGTGTAAAACAACCAGTTAAGAAAGGTACTAAAAGCTGGAACATCATAGTACCAGCATACTTCTCTACTAGACCTACCCCTGAACATCACTTCTGTACAGCCCTCCCTGTTCAAACATGCCTTGGTGACCTGCTCTTTTTGAAATCCAGTGCAATTTCTGATTTGCTCCTACCCCTCTTCCCACTCACAAATGGCTGAACCCTTCCTAACACTTAGCACAAGACCTCCAACATAAAAGATCATCCATGATGCCATACAGGATCTCTATCCTAAGACCTCCCATGAAGTGGTTTAGCCAGTTCTGATGACACACAAGCTGATCTGATCCACAGGGCAGTCTCCACACTCATTGTAGAAACAAGTAGCCTACCCTTACCTCCCCATATTTATCATTCTTTTCAGGTAAAAATTTTGCATGTAGGCTAAAATTGCTAATTTGCACAAGTTAGGATTCAAACTGCTGGGCTGGCAGCTCACTACAGAACCAAAAACTCTCAATACAACATCAAGAGAAAGTGGGTGCAGTTTGTCGTAACAGTTCCTTCCTACATAATAAAAGTATTGCGGTTTGTTGGGAGGTTTCAAAATGTGTTTCTTACAGAGAGTCCTACATATACAGTACAGCTCAACAAGCTTGGGTCAAGGCCTTGTGGTTACAGAGTTTATCAACAAGCATATTAATCTGGGCAGAAAAGCTTTACAACAATCAAACACTTTCTGCATTAGCAGCTCAATTTGCTTAGCTTGATTGCACTGTGTGCACCAGTTCACAGCTATCACCTGCAAGGTAAGTTTGCAAGAATCCGTATGACATAAAAATCTTCTAAGATAAAGCAATGTGAAATTTTTGTGTACTACACTACAGATTGAATATGGCTGTCCTCTCCTACCAAAGTATGTACTTGTGGGAACAAATCACATCATCAAAGTGATGTACTGTAATTGCGGTAAGTGAGGAGGGGTTGGACTTTTCAAAAGCCATCACAACAATCATTACTCATGCTGTAAGTATTGACTTGAAGTGTCTTAGTGCAAGAGGTTAACTGCCTTTCTGTGTACACTGTCAATCCAAACAAACTGATGACTACACAGGATCATTGCTCACCTTCAGGCCTATGAGTACACAACTTCTGTCACAAATATCTACAATACCCACTCTCACAATCCTTTCCAACAAAGCTGTTTCCATGTAAAACCAATAAAGAGCCATACACAGTTTTGTCCAACTCAAAATTAAGGAAATCCCCTCTCACACAGATAGAAAACTAGTGTCAAATGTGACCCCTGTACATTTCTTGAAACTTGGTTCTTCTGGAGTTGGAGATATGATACCCTGAAACCTAAGAGTGCCAAACCAAAGATTCTTTTGTAGAGCTGAAGGCGTAAATGGACACTAACTTATTGTAAGCACACAAAAAGGGAAACCAAAGCTTTTATCTCTTTTTATTGAAAATTTCCATACAACAATATATAAACAAAGACAATAAAACATTCATGCATTGTACTAGTATGTGTGAGGCAGTCATCCAGGGCACATGGAGAAATATCTACCACTCCGAGAAAAAAATGTGTCAGCTGAAAGTTTAATGGGCAATCCAGGATTAACCTTTTTTTAATTGGTCTAGTATTTTCAATTTCCTATTTCTACTTCTCCCTCAGTGAAAAACAAAATTGTACAGCTTTCAAAATTTGTACCATGTTGGAGTTTCTCCTTTTATTTGAACAACTTTAACACTACAAATGACTAATTCATCTCAACCCAAGGAGATTGCCTCACACATATCTAATCTTTCCATTGCAAAATCTTTCTACAAGTTTTTTCTCTTTCATAAAACATTGCATATATTTTATTGTGACATGACAAACAATACTTGTATTTCAATACTATCTTTGAGTATCAAAGTTAAACTTGTGCCATTGATGTAAATTTGTAACAAAAATTTCATTCAATTTATGTAAAATTTTTCTTACAATTTTGAATTAATTCCAGATAACAAACAAATACACATTTTGAAGACATTGTCCACGAATATGGCAGCACTTGAGCTGTGTGGCTTTCCAGTTCTGAAATATAATTTTTATGAGCATCTCCCTGGCCACCACAGGTTGCTTATTTCAGTTTCTCCCATGATAAAGGACATCAAACTGAGTTACAATTGAGTAACTTGAGTTAATTGTATTTCTTAAGGAGACATCCAATATTTTTTTCCTTTTCACAACCAAATGTGTTTTGGATGGGATGAAGTAAAGGGCCCAAGCAAGCTTTTTCACAGGATATACTATGACCACTATTTGCCCCACAAAAACCAACACATTTTAACTTACAGTTTGGGAGGGAGGGAGTAGGAAAAAAGAGAAAGTTTTGTACACTTGTAAAAATGTTGCAAGAAGTGGATGACCCCTTATCAAAACACATGACTGTCCTCAGTTTACTATGAGAAACTGGGGAAAGGACTTCCTCAAGTTTATTTGATATACAAGGTTTGTCACATCATGCTCAAGGCTAATCCACTACTCCTTTCTGTATCCAAAAATTTCAATGGTTCATATACTGCTGTAAAATCCTATACATATCAAAATATATGTCATCTTGAAATTGTCAAAAAAGGAGTAAGACTGCAGTGATTGGAAAGATCAAGAGTGGTGCTTTTTCTATTTACAAATTATACAGACTGGTCTTTTTCTTACAGTGATGTACATCTTCTACTAGAATTCTCACTTAACAAAGATATAAACATTGCTTCAACTGGTGTAAGCCTTTGTTGCAATTTCTGAAATGAAGGAATGGCTTAGATATAAATGTTTATCATCTGACTGAAGAGTTTCCCACTGAAATTTTTCTGATAGAAAATTTGGCAGTTGAAAGAAATCGGAACATTAAGGGTTAATACTTTACAAACAGGTACTTAATACAGATATCCACTCCTTTAATTTGATGTTTACAAGGAACAATTGAAATGGATCTAGGGGTATAATGAACTTTTTCCTTTCATCAAATTTCTTGAGGCTGTTAAACCTGAACCAAAGGTTATAACAAAACTAATTTCTTTAGCCCCCACAAGATGGAATACAGCCAATTCAATAGTCACTTGCACATTTTTAGTATGCCCATTATTATATCACAAAAGTAAGAAGCTTCATTAGAACCCATACATGTCCTTTAGAATGCATTGACTATGTTGGGACATTCATATGTTGTTCCAATCCTCTGTGGTTGTCTACCTACACATGGTTCCCATCGTACCTATGGAACAAGCCTCTAGGTATTTATCAAAAGCAAAATATTGCATATCTGGCAACATTTTTAGCAATGTCTCACCTCATTTTATGCTACAACATGAATCTTAACCCTTCTTGGTTGGAACCTACCTCACATGTACATGCTTTCTAGTTTTCATCTTTCCAGTAAATAATGTTCTAAGGATTGCTGGAAAGCTGTACATAACTTTGAAAAGGCACAGTACAATTTTACACAGGTTACTTTTTATACCAAGGGACCAAAACTGGCAAGAAAGCCTTTTTATTTGAATTACAACTTCACATGAAGTAGCTGACCCACTCCTAAATTACATCAGATATGGATTATTGTCAACTGGAAAGTCAGTTCAGATGAGAAAACTATTGATAGCACATGGATGAGAACCCACTGTACCATCATATGCCTGGGACATGACATTATATCTCCATGTTCCTTTGC
Organism: Holothuria glaberrima; assembly: GCA_009936505.3. Lineage (NCBI taxonomy): Eukaryota > Metazoa > Echinodermata > Holothuroidea > Aspidochirotida > Holothuriidae > Holothuria > Holothuria glaberrima. The sequence goes on from WURT03651893.1 coordinate 14,998, forward strand.
TTTTAAGCTTTAAATACTCAGTCACACCACCAGCTGAGACCAAAATATCATTCGTGTAATGATTTTCATTCTAATATAAATCCATTGGGCTTGGATACACAAAGGAGCAGTGAATGTAAAGAAAGAATAAAAGACCTACCAGTTGTGGCTGGCCTCCTGGTAGCAGGAATCCTACTACTCTGACCAGCATGCACAGGGCTCACATGGGTGTAACTTGTGGAGGGCATATCTGGACTCACAACGCTTTGCATGGACCTCACAGGGCCAGCAGTGAAAGGTGGTTGAGTCTCTGTACTTAGTGCTGAAGCTGTCAACGACAAAAAAAAATTGTCTAAACAAATCTGATCAGAAGAAATGGACCACATTAACAAACTCTTTTAGTAGCTACTGGATCTGTCAACCATAATCAAGGGGAAGAGAATATTTCTGAATGCATCAAAGCATAATACAGTGGACCTCTTAGAGGACATGGTGCAACCTTATAAATATATTACCCCCCATGACAATGTGAAATGTTTCAGACCTCATCAGATATGTGGGGCCCAGTGGTACATTTTCTTAACTTTCCACTCTAACCTGTTAACCTGTGGAACCCAGCAAAAGCATGACAGCAAATGTTACAGAATAAAGCAAATAACATTAGTATGGACTATTGATTAAAGGGAGTATAAAGTTCATTTAATAGCTTCTGAATCTGTTGATTAAAGACAAAGAAGTATGACCTTTCAAACTGAATGAATGGAAGACGCAACATTCTTCTTCTGAATCTGTAAACTGTAAACTGCATATCAAGGGAAAGACCTTACAATGTGAAGGGTTTCAGCTTGCAGATATGTCACTTCAAATAACAACTGGTATACAAACGATTTAAACAGTATCATATCGGACTGCTATGAAAGGCATCTAACCTAGCTACCAACTTCAGAGGCACAAAAGTAATCTTACATCTTCAGAGATTATAAATTTGGTACTATTAGATGCAGATAAATGACAAATGATATATGTTCCACCAATAGTGATTATAAGATATGGAAACAAGCATATACAAATTCATTCCCAGGCAGATGATGGTGAATTGCTTACCTGTTGATATACCTCTCATTCTTGACTGTTCTTGAGAGATCCAACCTTCCCCTTGATTTAACTGTTGATACCCATAGTTATCAGAGGGCAGTGTTCCACCAGACGGATCTTTACTGTTAATTGCTAAGAAAAAGACAACAAGGAGACATCTCTTCTTCAGGATATTTCCTTACTCCCTTGTGTACGTGGACAACACTCTTTTACATACGTGTATAGACTATATGTAAGTTGATGGGGGATAGGAGTGCACTCCCAAATAGCACCATAAACCATGAAAACTTCAACATCAGCTTTTATGTGCTCTTTTCATTTTGTAATCATCTAAGCATATCTTTGCTCCATTCCTACCCCCTTACCTACCTTCATAGCAGGTGTTGATTATGTACGTTTCTCCATGTACATACTCTAACACCTGCGAACAATGACACAAATAATCCAATTTCACTACATTCATGAGCCTAATTTGAAGTTATCTCTCAAACCATTGATTGGCTCCCACATATGAATATTCATATCACCTTTCGAAGCTTGGAACTGTAACCTTGTTCCACCGCCTTCTCACTTTCACACGGTAAGTCAATGGGACTTCTTAACTGAGTTTGAAGCAAGGCCAAATCACACACTAAAACTCTATTGCCTATGTTTGTCAGATCTCCATGGTAATTAGACTTGCTTTAGTCGATTTTTTGTTGCATATTTATGATTTGTGTTTGTTGTGCTTGTATATATGAATAGTTAATAGGGTACAGTTTTTACGCAGTTTGACGAAGAACTGTTGCGAAAGTTCGCGGACGTTGGTATTGCAAGTGCAGTCAGTGAGGGTGCAGGAGCAATACACGACTGCAGGGCGGGCAATGCCCTTACTCTCTCCCACCCCTATCCCCTCACTCTCTCCCCTCCCTCCCAAACTCCTTTTCCTTCTGGCTAGTGCCTGCAGTTCTGAGAAGAGAAACACCAAATTCACATAAAAAATAACCAACAATTACCCACACCTGTTGAGTTAAATAGCACGACCAGAAATTACACAACTTCTGACATTTTACGCATGACACTTACCAGACAACACTCCAGTGTCAAGCAAACTAAGAGCTTTCTAATGAGTTTCTGGTAAGGTAACACAAAATATCAAAACAGGTTTCTGCACTGTAAGTAGATTTAACTCACAGAGTAAGGTTCCAAAATGAGAGAAAATAACATGACATTTTGGAAAATGCTTTCATAAACTGTGCAAGTGTGCATAACGTATTAAATGCGTAAGTCTCTGGAGTTTTGCACAGAATCGCTGTAACCTCCCATTGGAGCAGCTTCACAGTAGAGATTTAACTGATTGTACTGACAACGTGAATGTACATTGCTGTGCATTAACATGTACAAACATACAAACAATTCCCTCATACAGCACGTGTAGCGAAAATCTATTTACCCTCTACTGATAGTTCTTGATTCCGAAGTTCCAAACAGAATACTGTATGTATTACCATTAGGGCTATGGATTTGTGAATAATGAGTGGTCTAGTCACATATTTGTCAACTACCAGGTGATTAATCACACTTGTATTTCTGTATGGGAATCAGCAGCATTGTGTAATCATTGCATGTAACATTTTGTACCTGCATATTTCTTTTTAAAGGGTATATCTTACCATGAAAAGTTCCAGTAACTGTGTATTCCTATTCATGTTGTTCGTTTATCTAACCCAAATGCAGGTATACTTATTGTGTTTGTAACTATTGATGTATCATATGCCTTCATGGCAGTTAAGTTGGTATTTGTGGCCATTTATATTTCTTTACAACTTATTTGGGTGGCAAACCTTCTGTATGGCTCAATCTCACTTGCGTATTTTAATTCTGTAATTGTTCATAAATCCTGTGTGGTCACACCAGGGATTTTGCTGATACTGTCAATTGTTGGTAGATGTATGGAGGTGCAAACTGAGTTATTAAAACAGTGCAGCAATCAATCACATTTATTATAGTAGATTTAAAACATGCAATTTATCGAAAAAGGTTTTATAGTAAAGGATTAACTGATCGGTGATTAATTGCTAATCACTGACAGCACTAATTAGCATAGAAGTATTATGACCTTGGACAGGACAAGTGTACTTTGGTAGAAGGGGTGTTTGAAGTATTTGTGACATACATATTTTGTTTGCTTGGATGTATGCTTACTTTCAGGGGCACTTTTTCTGAAAAAGTTTGTACAATCAGTAAAGCCAACAATCACAACAGTTTAGTTTTTCAAATGTTTTGTGGTTTTTAGGGGTAGCCCTACTACAGTATTATTTATTCTTAAATCACAACTGTGGCTATATTGAGATGGTGTGATACTCCATCATGTGGAGAACTGCTGACATAAAAGCTTTGTAAGACATATTCACAAAGAAATACAGTAATTGAAAGTTCATCAGGGAATACAACTACTCAAATGTTAAATCATATACAAATAAAATCTGTAAATTTGTCAGCACAAATCTTGATTTACTTCTGCCTACAAATGTAGTAAAATTCAGCTTTTAAGTTCACTGGTATTGGGTACATAGTGATAACTTTCCATATTCTATTCTACATATCTATAGTATGTGTATCCATTTCACAAGTCAATGATATTATGGATATTTTTAGACCTTTACATTTTATATTGGCAATACCACCGTACCTTAGAACTAACTCAGCATGGGAAGCCATAAAGTGACCCCACAACACAGAACCAGAAAGCCCAAAGGCTTAGTGATTCCTTACTGGGGGAGGGGGTAGCTTTGTTACACCAAGGTTCATCCCTCAAATTTATACTTCTTGACTACATCATTTTCGGATGTGTTCACAATAGACCCCTGCATCTTGAGACCCTATCTTGAGATGACAAGCATGAGATCCCTCACAGTTATCC
>WURT03651904.1:0-10672 GCA_009936505.3 Holothuria glaberrima
GACCAGAGATGGAAAAGATTTTAACTAAAACTCAAAAAAATCGGACTGTAATCCGATCCGAAATCGCTGTAGTGTGACCCGCGCTTTATTCTGTATGAAAGAACTTTAAGACTTATGGTAAAATCTGCTTTCAGTTCCATTGTGTGGTTCAGATGTTGACAGTTGAAGTTACTGCATGTTCTACCACGGTGTTACGTCATCTCGGTATATTTATTAACAGTGTTTTGTTTTAAATGTATGCTTTTCAATGTATTGCTTCGACGTAAGTTGGATTCAGTGGGTTGCTAACTTGAATCTACATGCACCAGGCATATGCAGTTTGCAGCATCCCAATCCCTTCAAATTCATTTACATTATAATAACATCAGACTGGTAATGCATCTTGAGAAGCACACATAGGAACTGGGTCATGCCGACATTTACTGTTTTATTCAATGTGGATTTTAGGTTAAACCCCTCTTTTGACCCATCAATCGTAGCAAGGATTGTTGGTGGCGGATGTACCAATTACGTGATGGACTTTGGCAAGTAGATTTAAAGACATCTGGGGATACATTGGCAATCTTATCAAATTCCAAATTAGCCATGTTAGCGTAATCTGCAAAATATCTGAGAAATGTTAGGAAAAGGGCCCATTCCACGACATAGCAGTGAGGGCGTAATTCTTTTTCTTCCTCCGAAGGTGCCTCAATTGAACCTGCTTTGCTACCTTCTTACCAAAACAAACAGTGGAATAATTCCAGGTTAGACGGAAAAAAGGCCGTAGCATAGAGACTCTGAGAGCAGGCTACGAAGGTGAAAATTACATGAAGCTTCTTGTAAAAACCCTTACAAATAAAATCATGGGCTTAAGAGGAAGCGAACTTTTAAGTACTGAAAGCTAAACAAAGTTTCAGGTGGGATTCTGCTTTAACTTGTCAGTAGAGTACAGGCGTGTGACATCATTCGAGCAACTGGCCCTAAACCAATGAAAACCCCTATCCAGACGGAACGTCATCAATTCATATGCAATCAAGAACGTAGACTAATATATCTTCAGGAACCTTTTTGATTGTTATTACCTGACCTTGATGACGTTTTATTTGTCAGTGACGGCAACATTTTGTACACCATTCAAAAAAGATGAGCCTGTGCAATTAAGAGTATGATTAGCACAGTAAGGCTTACCAAATCTGCTATCACTTTGTACAGAAAACCACAGCGTTGGGTATACCTATATTTACATTTATTCGACTTTTGTAGGGCCTCAACACGTACTAAACATAATTATAGTAGCGTCTCTTAGAAAAGGTGCCATTTGTTAGTTCTGTGCTACCAATCAGCTGTTTGCTTGTTACGTGCTTGTTCGTAAATATATATATATATATATATATGGATCAGTATAACGGAAGTATCGATTCCTCCATTATTATATTTCTCTAAATCCACACGAATCCTCCGCAAAAAATGGTAGGTTCTACACCATTGCGACATGTTTTCAGCTTTGCTTTGCCAAGCGGTATAACATCCACATGTTAAAATGGGTTTTACAAAATATTGTGTTAAATAGGTAGGGCTAATCTAGTGAAAGTTAGCTTGGCCGGACGGGCTATCATCACTGGCTAAAATGAGAAACTGCGGTACATAAACTACTCTACAGACCCTATGCATATGACGTCACAGAACAGAAAGTGCTCCCTCGTTTGGAGGCACGCGCGTACCATTGCAAGTTACACCAACAAATGCAAATAGCTGATTTGTGAACCAATCAGATAACGCGCGCAAGTCTACTAAACGCGTGTGCGAAGTCTACGTCGTGCGTGCCATGTGCGTCATTGTTTTGCCTCCAAAATGACATCACGTGACGTCAATGCATAAGCTCTATTATCAGTTTATAATAAACCGTTTATTGATCGGTTTTGCTCATATCTCTGTACTGACTGAAGCCATGATATTTTTTTTTTAATTTGTGCAGGTTGATTGTACAAGCTTATCACAATCACACCGAAGATGGCCAATCTGAATGTACCTACCTTCTGTCTGATTACGGGTGCCAGTCGAGGCATAGGTCGGAGTACCGCCATTGAACTTGCTAAAGTCGTTGCCCCCAATTCTTCCTTCTACTTACTCGCGCGAAATAAAGCAAAACTTGACGAAACGGCTGATGCTATCAAGAACGAACTGAATGGTAAAGTAGACGTCACTTGTATTTCTGCAGATTTGTCAACCGAAGAAATCGCCGCCAAATTGTACTATGATATTTTTCAAAATATTGGAGATGTGGCTCGATTTTCTCACGCCATTCTCGTACATAATGTTGCTTCAACTGGCGTATCGAAGTTCGCGCGAGAATTAGACGACGTGCAGTTTCTTCAGCGGTTCTTTCTACTCAACGTTACAGCACCGATTGTTCTAACATCATCATTTTTCTCTTGTTTTGGACACGGTAAAGACAGCACCCGTAAAACCATTATTCAAGTGACATCAGACAACGCAACGACACCTTACAAGACGATGCATATTTATGGTTTGGCGAAAGCTGGACGTGACATGTTCTTTAAAGTAATGGCCTTAGAAGAACCCGAGTTAAGGATTCTGTCCTATGACCCGGGAGCGGTTGATACGGAAATGTATAAAGAAACGTATGAAAGTCCGGATTCGGAATTCGTGGCACAGGTCAAAGGTTATACTAAACAATCGTATTTCCTGCAACCGGAGCAGTCAGCTGGCGCACTGATCAAGGCGCTACAGGAGAACAAATACGTCAGTGCCGAAGTCGTTCGTTGTTATGACATATTGGGCATGAAGACAGACTTTTAGCACGATCAATCAGAGGAAAAACAACAACTACAAGGAATGCGTAAATCTGTTTGAAAAAAAAACTTAACTGAAACTGTATAATTATTTACAATGCCATCTAAACACTTCTTTGAGGACGTATATCTTGATTTGCATATTCCAGGAAATTCCATCTGAAAATGTTTAATTTTTCGCAAGATATTCTTGGGAGGCTGGAGTTTCCAGAGCTCCCGTCACGGTCATTTCGAACGATGTATGATTATAAATGAATCGCACTAATGACGCTTATAAATACAAAGCATGTTTTACAAATATTTACTTGTGTACTTAAGGCTTTGATTTACAGATACCCTGAATTAGCATTTTCGGGGGGGGGGACGACCCCTCTCCCATGGGACCGCTCAGCTTTTGCCTTTGCAGGAACTACTTCGGGCATTCCAGACACAAACTAAGTAAGTACACCTTTTTTCGTACATTCTGAATCTTCGCCTGAAGTAATGCGTAATTGAATGAATCGACATGTACTAACAACAATATGCAAGAGAAAGTGATTATATATATATATATATACATATATATATATATATATATAATCACTTTTTCTTGCATATTGTTATGTTTTGAAATGCTTCTGTTCCGATGCAGGCAGATTGAGTGGAACTTTTCTCCCCTCTTCCCCACACCTATGAGCCTTTAACACCCTTCATCTTCCCTATCCACAAGACAAAAGCCTTGCAGTTGCATCATCAATCCGACGAGTCGGACTGTAATAAAGAGTGCAGTCGAGCTGCGATATTTTATATTTGTTGAATACGCATCTAATACTATTTCAACTTCACGAACCTTAAAGGCTCAGTTTGGTACCCACGATGTTTTAAATTTCAAATGCATCAGTTTCTGGGGCTTCACTCTAGTTCACCAACCGCGGCTTTTGCCTGGTTAAATCCCATACCACTTTACACTTCCGCAGCGGGGTTACAGAACCGGTCGACAACTCCCCCCCCCCCTTTCCTTTTACTCTCTGGAAAATGTATGCCCCTGGCCACTTCACTTCCGTTGGGGGACACAGCTCAAATAGCTATGAAACCCTCGAAAAATTACATTTCCCATAGAGTACGGTTCTGAATATTTCCAGGTTTCCCAATAAAATGTCCGAACACTGGGATGTGTAAAAGTATTTAACACTACGACTTGGGTAACCAACAGAAGAAGTGAAACAGTAATTTCATGACTATTACTTGATCAGAAATTGAAAAACTTAAACAAACTTTTCCTTTTCTGATTTAGAGTGTATCTCTGCAAGATAAAAAAGTTCGACAATTGTACCGGTGTGGGTTGTAGGCTATTTTTGCATTTTTTTTGCATTTTTTTTTGCATTTTTTTGTCAGTATTCATCAATACTGTAAGAGCGCCACCTTTTTCCGTAAGTGTACACGTCAGTGTTTCCGTTGTCTGATTTTTTCCGGATGTTAGTTAGATGAGATTTAACGACACACCAACACGAATGTGTTATATAGTGTCAACTAGATAAAAAAAAGGTCAAATACGGTTCAAGTTCAAGTTCGGTTTCAAATACAGTTCAAATACGGTGAAAGTCCTTCCCTTTAGTCGCCTCTTACGACAGGCTGGGAAAACCGTGGGCATATTCTACAACCCCCAGCCCACAGAGGGAGAAGTTATCATATGGAGTCATCGTAACTGTTAGGCTATACGCGCAACCATGTATAGACAAAAATATTATATATGATTTTACACTAAATTACCTGTACAAAATCATGGCCAATAATTTTGTAAGTTAGTCAAGTTAACGTCAGTCTTTGTTACCATACGAAGTGACTACATCAGATTACATTTACTACGCTGTCGTTCCTTAAAGGGTTCCTGTCTACAGCATGATATCTCATTCTAACAACGATGAACGTTTGTATGCAACTGGCAAGCACGGGAAGCTGGAAAATGTGATTGCCAGGATGCGGGCTCGTAGCTGTGGTCCTAAACGTAAGCGCCTGGTGCTTCTATCTCAAGGATTTAACTTTATAATTCATCAAAAGCGGAGCGGAAATGCCAAGCTCAGTCCGGATGAATTTGACCCTGCGGAAGCTGCTTCCTTGGGGATTCAGGCGAAGAAATTCCTGTATATGATCTGAGGTGTTTAAAAAATTCACAGCGTTAGACATAAACTATTTAGACTATTTAGGAAACATTGGGCTTTTGCACAATAGTGTCCTTATATGCATAGTTATGGGACAAGTTGCCAAGATGCATGGATGAACGTCCAGCACGCCCCGAAATTAGAATTTACTGAGAAACATCAATATATTGTGCTATAAGTTTACGGTGCAAACGTTATTCGTTAGATCCAAACTTTTCGTTCGGTTTTACCTTTGATTTCGTTTTCGTTTTACTTTTTTGGGGGACCCATTGAATTTTTTTGGACCCATTTATCTGACCCCAGTCCCCTTTCCGTGGCTACGTGCGCCATTGCCCCAATTCATAAAAATGTAATAGGCCTCATAGTCTCCTCCACTACAATGACTGTTCATATTGACATTTACATAACTTAAATGGGCCAGAGTGATAGCTAACTTAACATTCTTATTTTTTACTCATTTTTCTGCTTTCCCTGTCCCCTCCCCCACAAACCCCTTCATAATTTGTCACTCTATTATCACCTCATCGTTCATCCTTTCCGTCTTTTCTTTTCTTGATATTGTTTGACTTCGTCGTAATTCTGTCCTATTCTGACCAAACTGCCGTTCTTTTTGACGTTACCCTTTCACGCTCACTACCTTTCCGGTCCATTCTCATCCAAATCTCTTCTTGTTCCCTTCTTGCAAGGCCTGCCTAGGTCATTTCTCATACGTAGTCCCTTCTTACCGGTCCTTCAGTTTCTTATGTTCCCTCTCTCTTTCCCATCCCTGCCTCATTCCTTTAGTCTCTCTCACCTACCAACCTGTCAGCCTCACAAATTTTGTACATTATCACAAGCCCCGATTTCGTCTGTCCGGCCCCAGCTTCTTTCCCACGTCAGTAATCCATGCTCTGGTCTTTCATATCATTAATTTCCCCCACCCCTTCCCTTTTTTCTTCTTAACTGTTCCTCCCTCCTTTATTTCTGCTTTTTCTTTACTTGTTACTTGCTCCCTTTTGCGTTTTATTTCTGATGTACTCATTGTACAGAGTTTACTTTGACTTTTTCCGAGGTAGGTTACCCAGCTCGTGCCAACATCCACCCTCCTTGGCTAAGATAGTTCGGCAATCTAGGAGTACATTTTGGCAAACACGCTCCGTTGAACAAAGTACCACATTGACACCATTTCGAATTAATGAGTCACTAACAATTAAATTATGGCTGTGTCAGTGACCGGGCACATTCCTGTTCCTTGAACTGGGGGAAAGACCCTCCTTGTTGGGCCTTTGTCCTAGTCCCGAGACCAGTTTCTCATCTATGAGGCTGAGTGAGAAAGTAGAGTGAAAGCTTCCTTCCAATATACTGATATAACACAATGATTCTCTACACTAACTAGGCTACAGAGTTTCTTACGCCGGAGCTTGAGTTGTAGTCGCCAGCTGGAAGGGAACGAGTGGTCAATTACAATAAAAAAGGCCTAGGAAACAGTTTTTCATCAACACTTTCTTAAAACTTTCGGAAGAAAATAGATGCTAACCTTTAAAATACTGAACATGATATCCATGGACGTGCGTCGGACATTGCTGACAATTCCCAGGAAGTTGCAACTCCCATTAAAGTGGTCAAACTACTCGCGACACTGAAATAAAGTCACCCAAGCATACTGTACAAGTAACAGGACATCAGACATGTAAAGCCCTGTAGAGCCCTGGTAGTGTTAACAACAGTCAGAGAGGTACTGGCTGTCCGTTCGACTAGTAATTCTTTTGCCTATAAACCTAAAGCATTGACCTTATGTGACATCTTTTTTGCGGGTAAAAATAAAACACCGCGGCATGGGGTGATAACACTCCCTATTAAAGGGAGTTACCCTCCACTTAGACAACACACCTTTCCTTTAAAGTCAAGAATAAAATTCACTTAATTGCTAAAGTTTTTCAATATTTGATCAGTTCGAAAATTAATTAAAAATAACACCATTTTGCGTCTAAGCCATCTTAAATGTTGCATGCACGACGTAGTAGACTCGTGCGCGTATCCGACTGTTACACAAGTCAGCTGTCTGCATTTGTTTATGTAAGTTGCAAAGATAAGCCCTTTCCTCCAACGGGGCGCACTCTCCGATCTGTAGCGCCATATACATAAGTTCTATCAATATTAAATCATATCAGTATTACAAGACAGTTTGTACTTCCAGCGTTAAGTATGACGCGAATGTTGCCTGGCTAAAACCACATCTGACACTCCATCGCACAGGTAGCCTATACCGTATGTCGAAGAAGAGCCAACGTAAGCTTAAGTTTCGTTACCGTTCATCCCTCATATCTGAAGGCTACGCATCAGACTCTCTGGGCACTGTCATTCGCATTTGGGTAGCCACGCCCTGGATTTGGGGAAGGGGGTTAAGGGCAGGGAGTAGGGAGTGTGGAAGGGTTACTGAGTGAAAAGGGTTTTGCGGGAAATCCGGCGTTTCCCTCATCGATCGACCACTCACTGATTCGAACATGGAATGGTGCTATTTTTGTTCGGAGAACAATAGCAGCTCGCCATACACTGATACAATAGGGTTCTTGACATACAGGTGTTTGGATATTTCATTGTTGTGCTGTGCAGACTGCAGAGCACAAACGCGTAGACAAAATTATGTCATCGGGGGGGGGGGGGATTTTGATGGAGTGTGACATGGATATAAGAGAAGAGGCCGGTGCTGCCTTCCCTCTGGGGAAAACGGCTTTGTTAGGTTTCCAGATGCAAAATGGTGCAATATATATATATATATACTTATGTATATATATACTTATGTATTACATAAGTTCTATCAATATTAAATCACATCAGCATTACAATACAGTTTGTACTTCCAGCGTTAAGTATGACGCGAATGTGGCCCGTGCTGCCTCCCCTCTGGGGAAAAACGGCTTTGTTAGGTTTCCAGATGCAAAATGGTGCAATGTTTGTGCCTCAAAAGCAGAGAAGTTTATCGTGTCAGCATATTTTCCCCTGGACTCTGATGATTTTTGCCATTATTTTGTTCAAGCTTGGGTTATGGGGATCGACCCCGAATCTTCCCCTTGGCTACACGCCCGGGAGAGCATGATGCCTGAAAAGGATGTTTGAAAGTCGAAATTGAAAGAAAAATCCGAATTTGTGTGACAACATTAGTTCTACTAGTAAGAAACGCAAAGGTTTTTCGGCATTTAAAGTGAAATAGCCAAACAAATCTTGATTTGTAAGTTTACTTGATAAGCTAGTGCAAAGTACTATCTCTATTCCTACAGTCCTAGAATGTATAACTTGTTGCATGATTTGGCGGAGTAGCTTTTTGGCGGGAAAATCAAATCATTTCATTTATTCAGGACGAAATGAGTCACACCCTAAAGTTTCGGTCCAAAGGTTGTCATTCAATGACGTTGATGGGTACTGATAGGCAAATGCAGGGGCATAGGGTAGAAGCTTGAAGAAGCTCTGGGGTACTCACAAAATTCAGAGCATTAGAATGAAGGGTTTCAGTACCTTAAAATAGCATTTAACAGTTAAATAGGCCTATGCAACAACCCTCCCCCCAGCACCGCCATTTTTCCTTCTTTTCTTTTTTTTTTTTTAATGTCTACTTTTGATTTTTGCTGATGTTGGAGCTTCTTGGACGTATGAAATTGGGGATATTAATATTTGACTTAAATAAAATTTGACTTATATATTGTACTTAAGCTGTCCAATGAAATAAAAGGGGTATACAGTAACAATTATCTTAGTACTGTCGAAGATTGCGTCACGCTGACGCCCCACAAAAAATCACACTTTAAAAACTGCTTAAGATGATATCTCATTTTTCATTACAAATAGTATCCATGTCGTCTCTTTTCCCTTCCTTTCACTAAACAGTTGTTGATTTGTGAATTTTGTTTACCAGAACATAGTCAACTTTACATTCCCTTCTTTAATTCTTGTTATATTTTTTGCCTGTACATGTACAAAAAGCGCCAGCAAATGCCCAACATCATCTCCGGCGTCGGATATTTTACAAGTGGCTATCAAAAGCCAGCTGCGGAAACTGTCGCGTTTTTCCGCTGCAGTGTGAACCCTTTGGGGTGAGGGAAACGCCGCGTTTCCCGCGTCGGGAGTCGCACAATCTTGGTGTGAACGCACCTTAAGGAAACAATGTTCGTATTGGAAGGTATTTAAATACCGCAATTCCAAGTATCTTAACCGCTTGTTGCAATTTTAAGTTAAGCGTCAACCTTTATTACTAAGAAAAAGAGGCTTAAGGTTGTGCGGGTCATTTTGCCTAAACAGCATGTCCGTAAGCACGAGAGATCGGTTGTTGTACTGTTGTAACGCGACAATAATTCTCCGAATTTGACACTAGGTGAAGTGGATTATGTTCCAGGCAACGTAAGCAACATGACCCAATCATTTTGATATAAGAAAAATGAAACGACTTAGTTTTATTAAAGATTGCTCTCAGTCCTGATTTTCTATTTCATTCGGAAATGGTGTTCTTTCAAAGAATAACGTGTCTACCGCCCGGATAAAAGGGCAAGTAATAATCCAAAGAAAATTTACGAAACGTTGTAAGTTAAACACTTTAAATTGTTTTCAAGTGGCTAATTGTTTATGAATATCTCAAACCACAAAAATAATCGACCTTGCTGCTTATTTTCCAACTGAATGAAAATCTATCATCATCCTTTAATTTTTAAAGTCCATATGATGAGTGGTCGTTTCATTGGTAAGGACTTACCGTGGAAACCTCCCAATCGATTGTTTACCTTACTTCAATTTCATAAGATGGGGGAAGTGAGTGATCCTAATAGACTGCTCTCTCGTGGAAAATTACTGTTTAGTATAGTTGTGAGTAAAATAGGTTTCGGATGGAGGTCGGGTTATTACTTTCTCATTTTTTTAGTAGCAGCACTTGAGCCTATGATATCCTCTCGTGGAAGGACAAGACCCATTGAATACATGTTTATTTTGAATTTAAGGACCCCCAACTTACGGCTACCATAGAATGATTTTGACAAAGACTTTGTAAAGGCGGAGGCCATATTCAATCGCTTGTCTGTCAGGCATTATGGATGATTATTTTAGAACTGTCAGAATTTTATACTCTAAAGAGGTTTGTCGCAATACGTTGGTCGACTTAGCTAGGGGGCTATCCCTCCCACTCCCGGATGTTTTTTAACCCCCTCAAAAATTGTTTATGTCTTTAAAAAGTGTAAAAATTAAGAAAAAGTAAACGTGTGAAAACACATTTTGGGCACCTATTGAATCAACGAATAATTTTTGACACAAATTCAGTTAGAACGATAAAAAATATAGCAGATTGAATCCGAGGACACCTAACCATTCGATATTTTTTTCAAAGAGAAGGGAGACATCCCTCTCTTTTGACCCCTCCCCCAAGACGGCGATCAATGCCGTGGCCCCACTTAAAATTTTATCCTAGCTACGCCACTGCAATAATCTGCTAGAGTGATGTATGTGTGGTTGATTTTGATCACAATATAATTACGTGAAATGAAGCATTTTTATGTGTTTGGTGATATATTATGCTAGGTTTACACTATGTTCCCGGCGGCCACGGCAATCACGTTTCAGGCCACCGTGGTCAAAACGGGATAGACGTGAGACAACGCAGGCGACAGGATTGGCAAACGTGACAGTCCGTGATTGCTGTGGATGCCGGAGCAGATTTTTAAACTGTCAAAAAATTTGATAGTAACACGGGGTGAACGAAACAAAACGTGAAAGTACGTAATAGGC
>WURT03651926.1:0-18971 GCA_009936505.3 Holothuria glaberrima
GCAGAATAACAGGTCAGTGTTTAACCAATCAGAATGCAGGATTCTCAATAACGGATGGCTAGAGGTGGTAGAATTACGAATAGCAGTGGGTAATTATGAAGGTATACTGCATGCACTGTTTTCTCTATATCGGTTAGTTAGTATTACTGGTGGTGGCATTTCAGGCGATGAATCTTACCAACCGGTATGGTTCGCGATTCGATCCCCGGCCAGTCAAAGTTAGGTCGGTTTTTCATTCAAGAGCAATCTACGGTTTTCCCATCTGAACTGGCCTTTCAAAGGAAAAAAAGTTTTCGTAAACATTTTAAGTTGGTAAGCCACCAGACGTGAAGTTGTAATTTATAAGCCAAAGGCTTCTCCCTCATTCGTGGTCAATTAGCGTTGTAAACAGTTCTTCAAAGCCTGAATTATCAGTGATCATAAAGAGGAAAAAGCTGATGATTGAAATGTGTCTGAGTCTTTAGTCATGTAAAGTTTTAGGTTGTTCACAATTTATTTTCTGTGTTCCATTTTTTGCATCTACCAGGGAATGGGTCATCATCAGCCAACACCACAGGTTCAAAGCCTTCACAGGCATCATCCAGACTCATCTGGGCAGGCTCCGTACTTTCACAGACAATGACATCAAGCGAAAGTGGACGCAATGAGACCTCAGGGACTGACCAAAAGCACCAAAGCCGTGCATCTAAGAAAGGTAATACAAAAACCACGTTCAGGGAATTAAATTGAAATTTGTAACAACCAATAAGTTAAATAATAATAATGACGTTATGAGATAAAAAGAGCCCTTAAAAAGAAAATGCAGTCATCCCCATGACAATTAGTGTAACCTGTCATCCTTATTTCTTATGGCTTTGTTGATCCTGTAACAATATTTTGTTACTGAATTGTTAAATGCATGGAGAATAACTCCTTTCCTTACCCTTTCTTTGAAAAAAGCTATTTTCAAAAACATTTTCACAAGTACTTGTAAGGCAAATATTTGTGTGTGCTGATTTTTCTAAGCGATTTGGCGACACTGCTTATTGTCTTTAAAAAACTGAATGACACTCGAAGTGGCAGTCCCCTGGTATGACCGATGTGATCAATTTCACGGGGGAGTGACTGGAATAACTTACAGGGAAGATGTATGATTTGCGGCCTTGCATGGGTCTAATAAAAGTTTTCGGAACCACAAGAGGTCTTTCATGAGTTCATTGAAATGACCTAACAATAAATCCACGAAGCATGCTAAAAAGTACAATTCTTGTGGAGTAAATTGTGGTACAGCTTACTTGTACTGTTGTGAAGGTCAGAGTTTCCGTCTTCATCTTTCTCTTAAGCCAATTGTTTTTTAAGTCAAGTTACATGTCAGCTCCCCAAGTCGATTGACTACTCAAAGAGTTCGACTCAAGTCCATTTCAGTGAATCGAGTCACTAAATCTATTTTACGTTTCTTCGTTATATTATCATCCTCCCTTATTTCCCCTCATACAGTCACTTTATTTTTGTTTTTTGCATTATTCTGTATACTACACATGCATCGGTAGAGTAACTGCATGTATTAGTTTGGTGTTTCCTCCTCTTGGTAATAACCTGACAACGAGTGGCTATTCTGTCATGTTTCTCAGCTTTCATCTTGTATTAGGGTCATATCATTCTACTACCATCTTTACATCATGGCTCTGACCTTAATCAAAAACCAAGAACTCTAATCTCCATTCAAATAGTAAGTTTGTTCTTGGTGTAAAATTCCGTATACTCCCTACTTTTGACATTTGCTTTCTACTAACCAGATCTCCATGCTGAAATCGAAACAGGGATGCGAGAAAACCTCCTTTGTCCAATATGTTTGGACTTATTTGAGAATGCCAAAAGCCTCCCTTGTGGACATGCCGTTTGTGAAAATTGTATCAAACAGTGGGTTGTCAGTAAAGGCGGAGTGTTGTCCTGCCCATCTTGTAAGACCGAACATCATTTGCCCTCCAATGGAGTTGCTGGCCTTCCAGCAAATATTGCTTTGAACAGCCTAGTAACAAAATTGAAAAGACTGTACAAGGAGGAATCATACAGTAAGGTAACGGTTGACAAAAAGAAGAAAGCCAGTGCAGCAACCATCACATCTCTTTTGGAGAGCCAACGACTCATCCCAGCCACTACTCAAGCAATGGTGGGTACGCTAACTCCGCAGTCTGGTTTATCTAGAATTCCTTCAGCAGAATCTTCATATTTGGAAAAGTATACGATGACAGGTTACCAATATGTAAGGGGTTCAACCATCAAAATGAGGGTACAACTTTGTGATTCTGAGGGTACCAGATTGCGCGGCAGGAAGTGTGACAATGTGGAAGCCACTGTACTTTCCCCAACTAATGACAAGAAAAAAGTCTCAGTGTCTCTCATGAACAGAGATGGGGATTACTACCTCTCTTTCATCCCAATCAAGGTTGGTGAACATTTTGTAGAGGCTTACCTGGATGGAGATCCAATTTCTGGCTCTCCTTTGAAAGTAATTGTCCATCCTTCAGGAAAGTTGAATAAGACGATCAACAGCCCTATGGATGACCCCAAAGATGTGATAATAAAAGGGTCCATCATGTATGCCACCGATGATTGTGGAGCCCCCTATTTGAGCGCTGACTGGCAAGGTAACTTGAACTATCCTTGTGAAGAGAAACTTGATGAAGCTGCAAATCCTTTTGGAATAGGCGCATCAAATAATAATATCTTTGTAACAGTTCCCAACAAAAGTTGCGTCTACGTCTATGATTACTTCGGTAATTACAAAACTAACTTCGGGAAGAAGTTCTTGGAGTCTCCAACAGGTATTGCAATAAGCACAACAGGTATGATATATGTTGCAGATTCGGCGACAAACGCGATTAATGTGTTTCGTCCTAATTTCTCCCACTTGCATAGCATTCCAGCGGATGGCAAGGCCAGTCAGTGCTCCCTCGCCTTGCTGGCGTTAAATTCTGGCGAGGACACGCTGATTGCAACGGATCGAGGATCAGATGGCTTCAAAATATTTGACGTGGTCAATTTGCAAAAGGTGAAGGCTATCAAAACAAGGGTGCAGCACGCCGTGGTCACACCCTTTGGGGTAGCAGTAGATGAAGATAAAAATATTCTCGTTTCGGTCACTTTTAAGCGGGGAGGCCACACACAACAAAATAACACCAAATCTACGGGAGCTATATTAACCTATAATTCTGAAGGATATTTTCTTGGAAAATTTGGTGATAATGAATTGAAGGTTCCACGTGGTCTTTGCATCGTTGAAGACAAGGTTGTTGTCGTGGATGAAGGTGGGGGAATGCCATCATGTCTAAGAGTGTACAAACTGTAATTTAAAACAAAGTTTAGGTGAATCGTCTTTAACACGTCAAACTAAAATCCCTTTTTAGCGGTTTGTGGGGAAATTGTCGGAACTGTTGCGTGGCAATCTACCGTCTGAAAAGTTCAGCAAGCTAGCCATTAGCACTGGCGTAGCTAGCGGGTGGACTGGGTGGACGATGTCCAGGGGACCGAGGGTTCATGAGGCCCCCAATCAAGTGCGAAAAAAATCAAAAAACGTTACTCTGCCTACCTTGCTAACCACCCAGTACAGCCCCGAAATAAAACACAAATTTAGAGCAATCACCAACTGCAGAGCTGCTTTTGAAGAACCAGGCAAGAATGGTATACGGTCTCACTCTTAACCCGTACCTCCCATGGAGATTGAAGGGATCTTCGGAAAATGGGTTTATGATAACATTGGTTTGGGGGCCCCTCGCTGTCTCTTGTTCATGGGCCCTGACGGTCTTGCTACGCAGCTACCCGTTTGGCTCTGTTCTTACGAACTTAATTTTCTATTGCAACTTACTTCTGGTAGGAAATCAATTAGTAATTCAAAGTGTAATGTCATGTAACAGATGGGGAAATTTGTGTAGGCAATACTATGAACTCATTTTTGCAGTAACTCTGCATGCATGGTGAAGATATGTATACAGAGGGATGAAACACCTGAGTACGGGGTTGGACTCATCCCGGATTTCGCTTATCTGTGTATTTACTTGTAAAATGGTGTTCTAGTTTTTCCACATAAAGGCATAGTATGCAGTATCCAAATATCACTGAAACGCATGAGAATCGGCATAAAATTTCAAAGCATTTGCTGATGAAGCGCATCAGCTTTTACAAGCAAACGAGTCTTGTAGCATAATGTTTATTGAAAGTTGTGGATTCATTAAGCATGTATGCAAAATAAATCATTTTTAAATATTACATACATAAGCTGCAGTAACTTCTAGCGCAATTAATTACTCTTGTTTCTATAAATTTTACTTTTCAAATGTGTGTGTGAATAGCATTTAATTTGTCATGTTATCTTTTGCTTAATTACAATGATTTTTTCACATTTTGGCAATACTTTATGTACTTTTGATAAACTTTAATGGCTTTGACTCAAGGATGTACGGCTTGTTGGTTTCACCTTTACACAATTGATAAATTTTGTGTAGCTGGTCAGATATCTAGTCACTTTGAAATGGTGCCTTGTGCATGTAGTTTCTAGAGTTGCAACCTTATATGATTACTAATATGTGTTACTTTGAGCATTGAGTGTGTTATTTAGTTGAATTGAACTTCGGAACGGGTAACAGTTCTTTTTAAAAGGGAGCTGAATTCTGTCCCGATATCTAGACAGAGTTAGAACCTGTTGAGAGGTTAGAGTTGAGAAAATTTGTCTTAGAAACAGAGTTGGGAACTTTGTGAATTTTTTATTTCGAGACTTGTATTATCTTGCATAAATTTGTGTTAAAGATATATTGTACTGGAGATAGAGTTCGATCGTTCATTCAAACTTAAAAGAAATTGCGTTAATTATTCGTTAAACTTTTATCCTCTTTTGCCAACTGATACCCTTAATAAATTGTGTATTTTGACTTAAGCACCTCGTCATTGTGTATTTTACTGCGTTAATATTCGTGTAAATCCATGGAATTCTGTCTTATATCTCAGCACAGAATTAACAGACTTAAATCAGAGCCGTATATACGGCTCTGACTTTAATAATTGCAATGCATGATGGGAACTGGGAGTATAAGCAACCGGCGCTATGTTAAATGGGGGCCTGCGAATTTAGCGCTAGCGCTAGTACTGACTATTGTTTTACTCCCAGTTCCCACGCTCCTTTTGTATACATTTGACGTGATCATTAAAATCGCCATGTCCTGTGAAGATAGGATTGGGACCAAAGATATTCACCTTTAAACCTTTATTACATATGTTTCTGTAATTTTATGGTACTCTTTAATTTTCTCACCCTCGTGGATTAGGTAGTTTAGTGCCTTATTAGCTGTACATTAAAGAAAAAGAAACTTTTAACTTGCAAATGAGAAGGGGAATGAAATGAGGGAAACTCAAATATTGCACTTTCTTCACATTACATCAAAAGCTTACCTTATGACTTTGAGCAGTGTGTCACTTTAAGTACCATGTGAGGCGTCATAGGCGGGATTACATGGAGGGCAAGTAGGCACTCTCTCACTTTTAACCAGACCTAAAAAATGAAAAAAAAAATTTAATAGAAAAAATGAACGCAAGGAAGCGAAAACAGAAAAAATATGAGAGAATTTTCGATAATTGGATAAATTTCGCAATGTAAAACGAAGGAAAACATTAATATCAATTTCCGCAAAAATGCTACAAAGATTTTTACGGGCGCACTTCTCTCGCATAGACAAGGATTTTTTTTTAATACAGTGGCGGAGCTCAAAGGTGAGGAGGCAAGGAGCCATTATTGAAACATTTTGTTGTTACCTTAATTTAAATTTCTTCCAAAGCAAGCATGAGCACTGGCTCTCAGTCACTCTTTTGTGACTTGAAGCCCTGGCATTAGGGTCACTGACAGTACCACAGGTGCGTCATTATACGCACCATGTTGCATACACAATTCAGAAACCTACCTGTGTATAGGAAATCGCAATTTTCATTAAATTTTTCAGCCTACCTCGTGTGAGCCCGATAAAAATAGTTGTCTCATCAGTACTGCTGCCCGTAGGGAATCTTTGATGAAACTTCCTCGTTACAAATTCTTGCAGGATAGCTTGAATAAATTACTGCTTTCAAAACCATAGCAACCCCTCCTGGTGTTCTCTTTCTCCACTCTACCGTCATCCTCATCAAATTGACCGACGATCACTATCTTAAAGTTGCATTGATCATAAGAGAAATATACATTTCAAATAACACGGGGGGATTTTTCTCAAGAAATGGTCCAGAATGTCCCCAAAGCCATTCAATTTAAAGAGTACTTGAAGTCTAGAATTACAAGTATATGCATTTTAGAGGTTAGAAATTGAATTTCATTCCTCCAACTCCCATTTCCGTAGCTTACTCTATTGCTAATATAAAAATGTTAAAATTTATTGACTTAATTTGATAAAGTTGAATTTGTGATTTCCTTCTTGTACAACCCATAATGGACCTACCTACTTTTATTTTCTTTTGAAATAGGATGTTTATATGATCTTGAAACATTCATTGTTTTCTTGCATAGCATGGTTTATAGAGAGTGCTTATATAGCCTAGGCACCCTACTACAGTAACACAGTGATCACACTTTTCCACAAGGTGCAGTGGCTTTTGAAAAAAACAAAGAAAAAAAAACGGTAATTTGAGTAGTACAAGAATGACATCACAAATTATTGTACAAACTACCATTTTAAACTGAGTGAATAAGCTACATTAGGTTATATCTCATCTCAGGAATGTCCTGTGATGATGGGACTTTGACCATTTGGATTCATTTTTAGGTTTTGTAACATTTGTTTTTGAAATTTCAGACGTGAGGTACACTTTAAAGAAGAAAGTCTCGGGAGGGACCGTCAGTTCCCATCCTCCAGCTTCGCGCCTTCGCCGCTCGCTGTTAAGGGCTACGTCGGCCACTCCTTTCGAAGATGCAGACTGCAGTGAAAATTGCGTCCCTGGCATTTTTAATGCGGATGCCCATACCCATTCTTATAGGCCTATATGAACTACCGATAACATTCATGATTTTGAAAATTATTGGTACGCACAACCCTCAAATTTTGATCGTCCTTCTCATGAAATTTTACTATAACCTGCATTTCGAAATTACCTTATTCTTCACCGCGATAAAAAGTCTCGGGGGAGAACTTGTACCAGACCGTCGACAAAAGTGAAACATGAAAGACATAATAGGTGGCTGGGGAAAGTGAAAAAACCGTCCCTCTTACACCATGTCGATCACCCATTATTTTTTCACAATTGAAACTAGAACTCTGATATTTCCATGGTCTCTATCATTATTTCATTTTCGTGGTGTGCACAAAGGGGTGAGGTGGAGTATCGGTTACGTCTCAACTCTGATGCTCAGTCCGAGGATCTGAAAATGAGAAGTTTCCGAAACTCTGTGCACGCCTCTGGGTGAGCTGTTTACTTAAATCCAGAATTGTTGACTCGAATTGCTGACTTGGACTCGAGTCCGGCTCGAGTTGCACTTTTTCCTGACTTGCGACTTGACTTGAAAGAAAAATGATTTGTGGCTTGACTTGACTTGGAGAAAAATGACTTGGCGACATTGAATGACAATGTTTGTCGCTGAATGTGGTATGGATTTTGTACCATAAAAATTATCTAAGAACAGGAATGCAAACTTCTGTTTCATGCATTTGAGATTACAGGACGGCTATGGTCCTTTGGCTGGGATCATGTGTAGCATCTGTTCTTTTCAGCCTGTCGAGAATGGAGCCGCACATGACAGACCAATGGTGTATAGGTCTTAAGGTCAAAGGATTGGTCACCTTAAGTCTTGGGTCTTTCGAAACGTAGATCCTTTGGGGAGCAGAACTCCTCCGGGAGTAATGTTTTGTTTCGCCCTCGGCTCTTCGCCAGAGAGTCAATGGAATTAAAGACAAAGGAGAACAACTATAACCTAAAGATAGGGTCACAGGGGTCGAGAAAAAGTAAAGCTGTAGAGTAGCACTCCCTTACCTAACTACAAGCACACATCACGTTTAGTTAGTGTACATCGATCAGGGATTCCCAGCCCTAATGGCTCATCGCGGCCTCTTACATCGAATGGTGCGTTGAGCAAACGCACTCCGCCCATATTCTCAAAATATGAATGAAAATACAAGAACGCCTTATGTCTATAAAATATGGGTGAAAAAATGTAACCACGTGGTAGGTTTAAGGGTATGGTTTGATAGCCTACGGTCTTTTTGTGTATAAAGGGAATTACAAACCCATGGGGGGGGGGTTAAAGTATGGTGGCAAAGCTCGAGCTCGCAATCGTCGAAAAGGTGATGACTTGATAGGGTATGAGGGTCCTCCTCAGGACAAAATCCCAATGAAACTCTGTTAAACACAAATTCCCGGCATCTTTCAACCAAACTTAGCACGCCAACGGCAAACATTTTTGGTAAAATCATGTTGTATAATGCAGTGTGACCCCTACAATTCCGGAATAGGGAACCCAGTAATCATCATTCGTTACACAAATGGCTAAGACAAGAGGTATTTTTACACACTTTTAGAAAATACGTATTACCGTATGTAGCTAGGGTACCTATAAAACAACACAGTGTTGAGCCGTGTGATGTTTTGGGAATATCCTCCTTATTTAAAACGATCCCATTTGCAAAAGAATTATCTTCCCCTATTTAACAGTTTAAGATAATGTAAGCTTCGAAGCCTGCAGTAAGCACCTACAGCTTAATTGATCCAGGGATTGTGCCAGGCCTGTAGCCAGACAAGGTACTGAAGAGGGGTGAAATGGCTTGCAGGGGCGAAAAAAATTTCAGGGGGCCAAATGTGTAAAAATGTTTTAAGTCAATGGCAACTTGAAAACTCTAGGGGGCAAAAAAATTTCAAGGAGGCCTTCGCCCCCCCCCCCACCCCGATCCACCTTGACTACGGGCCTGGATTGTCCTGAAATGTTTTTGATGGGATCTTCTTCAGAATGGACATAATATATTTCGTAAATCTTCCAAAAAAGAAGTACCATCCTGCGATTTCTTTTGATAAAAGTTTATGTTGAAGGCCTACCACCCTGTCTCCGTATTAAGATCGTATCTAGGATCTGTTATATGGTTTAAAGGCTAGTTATACTTTTTATTTAAATATTTAAACTTTTGACTTGACTTGACTTGACTTGACTTGAACGAAATTGACTTGTGACTCGACTTGAAGGAAAATGACTTGAGACTTAACTTGACTTGAAGGTAGATGACTTGGGACTTGACTTGAGAAAAATAACTTGGTTACAACTCTACTTAAATCAAACCTCAGTTACTCTGTTTTAATTTAACTATTACTCATGGACTTGTCAATGGCGCCACCATTTTGACACGAACCCTAAACGGAATATACCCGTCTATATACACGAAAATACTACACAATATTTATATACACTTATATCAACACAGAGAAGTACCATTGCTGAATGAGATACTGACGTTGGTGCACGTAACGAATACCTTACTGAAAGAGCTGCATCCGTTTCTTCTTGAAAATGAATGTGAAGACGTAACTCGTAAGTTTCTCTCATAATTTTGTTTCAGTATGAAGACCTGCATGTGGCTATTTTAGAAATCAGTCCTTTTGCGCTTCATTTCTATAAAACAATAGAGCCCGTGTAAGCTTTATAACAGGGTAATGGCCATTAGTGCCGTACGGGGCTAGGCTACTTCCAGTGGGCGTGGGGCTGAAACACATTTGTCGGAAATTTATTGCACGATGTTAACCAGAAAATACTATACATTTTACACGAAATAGCAAATTTTCTGTCTGAATGGGAATTATGCACATCCCAAGCCCCAATAAATGGTTTGAGTGTTAGTTGCATACATTGATCAGCAAGAAGAATCGATGTGTCATTTTAGGTAGGACCTTGGACTTGTGATTTGCATTTCTCTGTGTAAGGCTTCTATGACACTCCGTGTTTGATAACCGTCAAATCCGTAAGTACCTTACCATATTACACACAAGGAATCGTTAGTATAAGCAAAATGCAGGTGATCTTCTCATTTTTGTCAACTCATTTTCCGATACTACAATCATGGACAAAACTGTTGAGACACTTCGTCATAATATTCTTGAATCTCATTTTCCAGGTTTACATGAAACCTCCGCTCCCCCTCCCAATGATGCGCATAATGAGTGACTGTATACGTCGTGAACAGGATATCTGATATCTGTGAGTGACTACTGTATGTCGTGAAGATGATAACTGTGGTCAACATTGTCAAGGGGAGCGGGGGTGTCCCAACGAGTTTTGTTTAAAGACTATGCCTGTTTACTTCGTCTAGTTATCAGTTGTTCCCATTACTCCATTGGTGACAGGCCTATCGAATTTGATTTATGACCCGTTTTGTTTACAGGAAGAACCGTGTAAAATATCTTACAGTATCACAATTGACTCTGCACGACTCTCTTACATGGGAAGAGGTACACTACTTCCTCCCAGCCGTTATGTCATAAACCTTGATCAGTGTACAAATTTGGATACGCACATGCAGGGAGGCAGGCTAAACAGGGCGCTGACACATTTGAAAGAAAAAGATTTTTCAAGGGATTACAAGCTTCTCATTTAAGAGGGAAAGACATGGAACCTTGACCATGGTTAATACAAGAGCGAAGCGCGAAGGCTTATCGGATAGGTCCAGGCCCCCAATAGAGCCGCTTAAAATTTCGTATGCTAGATACTCTGGTTTTGAATTTAAGACGTTTTTCTAACCATTCAATCCAATTTTAGCCTGTGCTTTTGCAAGATTACTTTCATTTTTGAATATTTTTTTTTTCAAACTTTTAGTAGGGATATGAACAAATCGGGGTTCAATTTGATGTTGGCCACTTACAAAAGTGAGGGCATGCCTCCCTCGCTCGCCTGTTGATGCACATGGCTTATATCGATAACTTTAAATTGTCTAAGAGACTATAAACACTACTAGAATATACATCATCTTCTTGCCACCCTTTAGATCATTCATTTAGCAGTATCCGGTTGATATAGCCTACAATATCATATACCAAAAACCACAATGGGAAAAGGACAGAGTAAAACATCGGCAAGACAAGGTAAGTACTGTGTATTTTTAGCGTCGCATACTAAACATAACAATTGATTGTAGTTTTTACACTGACACCGCTCATCAAAGGAAGCGTCGCTGATGGTATCGTGGGCAGTGGCGGGACCAGGGGAACAGGGGAATGGGTGGAAAACAACCTAGTGAAATCTTATACTCAACTGGCCAACCCTTCAGTTAGTTACAGGATGTGTTGATTATCTTGTTTCTTTGCTCCTTACTGTCAGTCTTTTGTAGGCGTCCATATTCGCGTTAAAGTGCATGGAAATTATTTCTCAGGTATCTAAAACTATCCAGGCTATTTGTCCATGACGCTATTTGATCCTCTAAAGACACAGAAAACACTTTGCTGTCTAAAAGTTGAAGCTTAATGTTGCAATGTGTCAACATTTTCTCCTAGTGCCCTAAAAAGGCTAATCTGATCGGCAGTTCTGCCCGACCTCCCTCCCTCCCTCCATTTTAAAACCATGGGGATGCCACTATGGTAGTGGGTAAAGGGAAGCAATTTGGTCGGTGGAAAACATTTAGGTATACTACATGTCTACTTAACTTCTTTTCAACTAAAAAAATTAAAATCTATTCCTAGGCGCCCTCCCTCAACCTCCCCCCCCCCTCGACTTGGAGCCGGAAGGTCGGAGGTTCGAATCCTGGCCGGGTCATACCGAAGACTTTAAAATTGGAACCTACAGCCATTGTGCTTGGTGCTCAGCATAAGTCATGCAGTATTAAATTAAGCCAGTGAGCCACAACTGTAAAAAAGGCCGTGGTCGGCCGGACTTAAACCAATTGGTTACAAACTGAACCGTAAAACCTCATCTAACTAACCCACCGAAAGAATAGTGCCTATAATAGTGTCTTCAGAGTAAGTCATGTATAGTGCCAACTCTACTGAACTCAGTTCTGTATTGCAAAGTAAACTAAACTCAGTAATGCCTTTGTCTGTTTGTCTCCTTAAGTAATTTCGAAGCTGACCATTTGACTGCAGTATTACTGTCATAAATTTTGCTTTTTATCACGTTCTAACCATTAGATTTTAGTATTTGCACAGCTTCAAGAGGAGGACATGGACTAAAACAACGTCGACCGGACTCTGCAGTCCCTACGTAACAGACTCCAGAAACATAGGGAAACTTAGTCTGAGTGTTAACAAGTTTAAGTGCTCTTGTTTCTCGATAGATAATGTAGGTTCACAGGAAAGAAGGAAACCATCCACCACATACTTTGATTCTTAAAGGCTCATTGCGATGAGGCCGCTAGGGGCATATGATTATGACGCATGTATTTTACTTTATCCAATATAGCATATGGTGAGCAATCGAAGTTTTTTAGAACGCCTTTCCGTCTTCGTGTGCCGAGTGACACGAGAAATTTCTCAAACGTCGCACCACACCATTCCATCTCAGCAAGGTGGGGAGAACATGAAGCGCATACGTATCACATGGAGGAAGACTGGGGTAAATACATTACAAACAAATACAAAAACAGCAAAGTGAAAACGTTGACCGAAGGGAAACTGAGTCTATATTTGCAGGGAAAAATTTGTTTCAATACGAATATCAACAATTGTTTCCATCTGTAGTCAGCTGTTGCTAGGGTCATTAGGGTGTGCCGTTCTACCAAACCCTGGTTTATGGTCATGCGTGTTGATCTGAGATCCGTACCGCTCTCAAAGTGTTTGCCGTCGCACTGTATTTTGGGCACCTTGACTAAAATCACGCGCATGTACTTCCCATGCTGCCCCTTTTTCGAAACACATTTAGAGTTTTGAGCCATTGGGGTCTCGATGTCTTTCCCCTTGATATTAAGTACTTGACATCGGGTAGTTCCTATTAGCATTAGATCCCTACTGACATAACGGAATCAAGAATAATTCACCTCTTTGGTCTGTGGAAAACATACGCCACTCCTCTTGTTTACAAGAGAAATCGATTACCATCTTAATTTAATTGATAAAATGGGTAGATGGCTTGATTCAGTTCTCTGGAGTTTCACCCTGAATATAGATAACGATCAAGCAACACTTTCACTATTTTTTACTTCCAGATCACACAGTTACAAATTACCACGTATGTTAGTCATATTACGGTAAACACTTTTTATTTGCAGTTCTTGTTACACATCGTGACGCTTCCCATGTTCGACCAGCAACAACTACACCGGACCGAGATGAGGGTAAAGTGTCTCTTGATCAGTCTTATTTTTTATTCTCTGGTAACTTTTTGCCTGTAAGTTACACCACAACAACAGAATATCTACGTAAATGTTTATCCGCTGAATGATACACGTTGTCGAAACTTAGCCAGGAGGCAGTTGAGAACAAACTTAACTGACTCCTAACATGCACGGACCAGGGTACTGTATTAGATAACTCCCTGCAATGACAATGTAGTATATTCCAGTTGCTCATCTCACCACACCCTTCCTAAAATCAATGTTAATGTATTTACACCTATAGAGGGAGTCTTCACATTCCTCCTTAGTATACAGTCTATAGACTAAGTATGGACGCTAAATTTAAATTAAAC
This sequence comes from Holothuria glaberrima, assembly GCA_009936505.3. Lineage (NCBI taxonomy): Eukaryota > Metazoa > Echinodermata > Holothuroidea > Aspidochirotida > Holothuriidae > Holothuria > Holothuria glaberrima. The sequence continues at coordinate 13,598 of WURT03651926.1, forward strand.
AATAACCCAAAACATTGCAGTTCCAGGAAAGGATCCTTTGTACTCGAAACTTCAGGCAACTACGAAAGGTATAGAGAACACACTTTACAAGGGGAGTAAGGTTTTTGGCCAGCCATTTTCCCTGATTGGCACACAATGACATGAACTTTGCCACGAAGGAGATATTTTTGCCAATAAACAGACAATTTTTGCTTCGGGAGGAGAGCCGTCGAACCCTAGATCTCCCGCCGGCCTCACACCGGGGAGTTGGAAGGCAGAAGACAGTCCTCCAGCCCCCTGCTCATACCCTTATCACTAATACTAGCGTACTTCAAACTAGGATTTCGTTAAAAAAAGTGTATGCTAGCATAATTTTCGAAAGAAAAATTACTTTATTAAGTAAATGATTTTTTCAGCTTAAAGAGATCTAAGTTTCGAAGTCGGGGAGGAGGGCCTTATCATTTCCACCATCAGTTATTTTTTTGTTTTTGTTTTTTTTTTTTGTTTTTTGTTTTTTAGATTCACACACATATATTGTGATGCATCCATTGAAAATTCTCAAGTTTCATGCATTCGCACTCACATCTGTTATCATTTTCCATTTATACACCCCACTTTCAGGTTTCAAATTTAACAATTTATATACCTGAGAAGATTGAAACTGTAAGAGTGAGAAGAACAATGTTCTTAAACTTCGAGACATAGTCTCTCCCGTGGGAATCGATGTTAGTTTATGAAATGTAATTGTTGAACAAAATTTCCCCGTTTTGATTCCTTGCCGAAGGAGAAAGGAATCTAATCAATCAATCAAGGTCACCAGAGGTGAAATTGTAAAAACATCGCTAAAACAGTTACATCAAAAGGATATCTTTAAGGGATAAATCTCAGTGCAACGAAGACTTCCTTTCGTCAATGACTCACTAAACTATTGGTTTTTCTGGATTATTTTCTGATTGCTCGGACTGGATCAAGAGCAGTGGTCCAGAAACGAGGGGATATACTGATTTTCTTCTCTTGCCTACAGATGTTGCCAGAATTGGACAGGGTCCAAATACATATACAGCTTCCAGGGCTATTACAACTGATAGCGGGCTTGGTTCACCAGAGGAGGACGCTCTAGCAATCGCTCGTTTGGGGAATAATTTGGAAAGCGGAGACGCTGTCGGTACTCAGGACAGGTCTCGGAAACCGACTTCCTATGCCGGAAATAGTCACGGTGACAGAGATTCGATGATCCCAGCAAATGTTAGATATGATTCGGTTAGGGAAGAAAACGCCAACAAAGCAGCGGGGAGACACACGACCGGGATAACGTCAGCAAGGAACATCGCCTCTGAAGAACAGGTTGTTGAGTCGAAAGGAACTTCATCTCCTCCCAATACCTCTTCTGGAAGTAGACGCAGAGAAAACAGACAATCTCAACGTAAGCTTCCTACTTTTGGTAACGTGATAACAACTTAACTATAGAACTAAGCGGGGCCCCACTCACACCAGACAATCAAATACTTGAAAGCCTTATACTAGAAAAGTAAAACTGAACCAATAACTCACCTCATCTATCCTTTTCAGACCCTGTGGTCCACAGGGCTGTAAGTCGCTCCCTCCAGCACCCCCTGTGTCAGACTATCAGCTTGGTTCACTCCAAGATTGTCATACCCCAACGCCTTTCTCACCCTCCCAACGATTCGCCCCTACGTTGTTCTAAATACCCACCCTTTCTCCTGCCTTCTTGATACCAAGTAGGATTTACAATGCAGCGGCAATTTTTGTTGTCCTTCTTAAGCATTCGACCTATCCACTTCCATTGCCTTCCCCATACCCACTGGTCATAGTTTTCATTTTTGTGAGAATTTCCAACTTTTTAGAGATCCTACGTAGTTATTGCTTAAGTTAAAAGGTATTTCTGATTTTATACTTGTCCGATTCAAAACTTTCAGACCTTCTATTGGAATGTAATCCAAAACAGTTTTGGAATTGTGCTCCCATACACGCTATAGGTTAATGGTGTAAGGTTGCACGACACTGTTTTCTCCCAATATTATGAGTATGAAAGGTTATTGAAAAGGGGGATTTGCAAAACTATCTGTTCGGAAAAACAAGCAAGTTCAGTTAATAGTTGGGCCAAACGGAGACAAACTTCTCGACTGTCATTTTCATAATTCCAAGGGGTAAAATATATCCTACATGAAATCGAAGCTTCAATTATTTTCACAATGTTTACCGATTATTCTGTCGTATTTAACCTCTGATTAGTGTCTAAACTCTTGATCTCTGTGGTTGCAGCCTCAAACATTGAAGTCCTAAGAGGAATGCGTGACAACTTGACGTGTCCAATTCATCTAGGCTTACTTCAAAGGCCAAAAACTCTTCCCTGCCAGCATGTGATATGTGAGGAGTGTATTGGAGAGTGGTTCGAAATGAAAAGGCGATTGATTTGCCCAACCTGTAATTCTGTACATCCTACCCCCGCTGGTGGAATTAAAAACCTTCCCGTCAACTTTGTAGTGAATAATCTTGTGCAAGAGATGGAGAAAGTGGAAGATGAGCCCGGTATTCCATCAGATTTGCAGGCGGAGTCAGTTACCTCAAAGTCTTCTCTTCGAGATGTTGATGTTGGGTTGTCTTTTTTAGAAAAAGTGAGCAAAACTTACAACGATGTACCTGGTGCAAATGTTGAACTCCGTGTTCAGATGTGTGACTCGGAGGGAAATTGCATTCCATCGGAGGGTGCATGTTCGATTGAGGGAGCCGTTTGTAGCCCCTGTGGACGCAAGGAATCTATTTCCGTCACTTTCAGGAGACAAGAAGGAGATTACACCGTGAGTTTCGTACCAACTGTATGCGGCCTTTACACCGTAGAAGTCCTCATGTCCAACGCTCACGTAGTAGGATCACCCATGCAAGTGGTTGTTCGACCTTTAGGAACTTTAACTAACGAACAAAGAACTATTCCAGGGAGTCCTAAAGACGCAGTCAACACTGGTTCTGGAATTTTCGTTACTGGAGGGAATTACATGATGTATCTAAAAATAGACATACCGGGATCTAACACTATGGCAAACACTGGGGAAGTAATCTGCTCAATGGCCAAGCAACCGCCATGGTCAAAGGAGGGCCAGGTTAATCCATTTGGAATTGCCACATGGAACAATCAGTGCTACATCACTGACACTAAATGTAAATGTGTTCACATCTACTCCTCAGGTACCTACACTTGCAGTTTTAATGGAAATGATATTCTGCAGAGACCTACAGGTATTGCCGTGAATAGGAACGGTTGGATCTTCGTAGCCGATTCCATGACCGGGAACATTGAGGTATTTTCTAATAACTTGTTTCATAAAACGAGTTTGAGAATAGGCCAAAGGGAAAGAAATGGCAAAATAATGTCATCACTGTCTCAGCTTGTTTTGAATCAAACTCAAGATAAGCTCATAGTCGTTGACGAAGTAATGAACTGTCTTCGCATATTTGACTTGAATCGGAGCAAGCTCTTTAAGATGGTTAAGACAAAAGTAAAGCAGTCAAAGGCTACACCATTCGGCATAACAGTTGATAGATATGACAATATGTTGGTGTCAGTGACATATCATTCCTCTTCCTCAAATGGGGATACACTAGAGAAAGATTTGAGAAATGAGAAAAGAGGAGCGGTTTTAATGTATAACTCTAATGGCTTCTTTTTGGGTAGGTTTGGTGAGAGGGAATTGTACGACCCTCGCTGTCTTTGTATGGATGGTGACCTATCATCACATGTCATAGTAGTTGATAATGAAGTCGCTTCGTCTGATAGTGTAGAAAGAGATGCAGAGACAGGTGAATGTAGACTAAGTCTAAAAGTGTTCAAAATCTGCTAGGTTTATCGGAAATATATTGGGACAGGGTTTCTAATAAAATGGAAAATTGGTTTGAGTCCTTTCAAAAAATTAACTGAAAAACTTGAGTTGGAACTTTTGTGAGCTGCATGGCCCTGTAATACGCTGATAAATCATAAAGTTTCGTTTTGTGAATGAATGCTACAATACCTTGAATTTAATTGTCTTTAGCTGCGAAAAACGACTGCTATCTAAAGGTCGGCCCAGGGCCGGATTTAAGCAGGGGCCAGCAAGGCACGTGTCCATGGGGCCCCAAAAAATTACAATATTGTAATTTTTGGGTAGTGACCACAACCTTTGTCCTCCTTTCGTGACTTGCGCCACTGAAGTCTTGTGGAGAATTATAGTCGAAGGGGCCCCACATTACTTTTTTCAAGGCCCTTCCCCTAGGGCAAATCCTGCCTTGGGTGAGTCGGTCTGGTGCAGTTTAAACTACAGTACTTTGTTACTCTTATTTTGTTTCAATTGTCGGATATCTCACGTTTCATTACCTTGTGTGAACAAAGAATAGCAAACACTGTTAAACGAATATCCAAATTTATCTTATATTTGTTAAAGGAAACTTAAAGGGCAAATCTCATCGTCCCAGACTGTTCCAATTCTCCCAAATAAGCAGTATGTAGCTCCTCCCATAACTGTATCACTGCTTAAGGTCATGTCCTGATGAGCATACAAGGCTACATAATGTCTAATTCAAACACTTTCTGCATTGTGCGGAAGGTGAGCTATACTCTGCGTCTTTTGAATTTTCAAACTGTGATATCAATCAAAGAGCACTCACCAACTGAGAATTTTGATACCCCCACACTGAAAATATAGTTTGGGGTGACGAGTGTTTTTAAACTAAGAATGTCTTTAAACTAAGAATACAGGTGAAACTTGAGATATTGAGATGTTGAAGTTATCAAGTTTTCTACCAAAAGGGAATTTAAAGCAAGCAGACGTTATGTAACAGCTTCATGGCTATTTTTGTTTCTTTTTATTTTTCAAGCTAATGTTTTCACATGGAATTGATAAGGGTTGCTAGTTCGTCCAAATTGTATGCACAGTGTAAAATATTCCAATGCTCAGGATAAATTCATGCATGCATCAAATTTATTTCCTGTACGTCCATGCATAATTTAAGCACTCGGGTGGACGGAAATCAAAACTTTCCATATTTTGTTCAGAACATCATCATATCTTCATACTGAATACTGATTACCTTTTTGCAGAAATAGAGAGGAATCAGAGAGAATTCCTCATATTCTGATTTGAATTTTTAACTGTACTGAACACTTATAAGAAATAAATAGGGTCATTCAAAATTTCTCTAAAGCATTTGAGACGTTTTCTTGTGGTTTAGCTTAGGTTCTAGCACTTACTTTCTTCGCTTAAGTTTAGGGTTACCTCTGATAAACATTAAAGCTACGCCAGTACTTGTGATTGATTTAAATTTCATTCCATCCTCCAAACAGTTTATACGAATTTCCACCTACGTATTCATAGTTCGATTTACCATATTTCGATCTACTATATAA
>WURT03651937.1:0-18970 GCA_009936505.3 Holothuria glaberrima
GATTTCCTAGAGAAAAGAAACTCATTTACAGAGAAACTTCTTAGTAGAAACTATTCGCCTGAAGAGATCGCCTCAGCTACTAACGGCATCAACTATAGGGAAAGGACGAATCTCCTTGCGACTAAGAAATCAACAACAGCGCCACCACTCGTTTTCAAAACGACCTACACCCCCCCCCCCTCTTCACATCAAAAGGTGTTACCTTAAGCAAGCTTTAATGAAGCGCTGGACTATAATTGCAGGTGACAAGCAACTATCCCGTCTGTTTCCCGATTATCCAGGTTTCCTCCAGACCAGGAGTCGGACGAAACAGAGGAAGGGTACGACGATATTCTGTTAGATGCACTTTTAGCTGCATTATAACTCTCAAGACAACTCCTGCCATTGTTTTAAAGGCCACTAATGATGAAGTTCCGCCGTACAGAGCAAGAGAACAGAAACCGGTCTAGTTTGGTTTTCAAAAAACACCTAATTATCATTCTGAGAACGACTCATATTCCTCCAAAAAGAGTGGAATTTTAGGCTTTTTGTTTATATCATGTTACAACATGATCGGGTACTATTCCCTACAAATTCAACAGTTCGCCGACTTGGTAACGTCAGATAGTGAACCACCTACCCCCCCCCCCCTTCACTTCAATTCAGTATACCTGCACGTTTGCCCATGGGCCTTAAACGGCTTTTAAAAGCAGTAGCCTTTCATGTTTTTTGGATAAAGACCTAGCAGCAGAACATTTAATACCTGTTTTATATACTCACTTTCTATGCTGGGAGCCTGTTTGGCTTTTCTGAAAAATGAAAAAGCATGCACAACATAGAAAGCATGGTTATGATCCTGTGCACTTTTATTATAGAGAGATAAGGTGGAAAAATAAATCAACTTTACGGAATTTTGTGTAAGTATTGTCTATGTGTACAAAGATTCGGGCCCTGTTGATTGAGTAGCCCAGTAAATCAGGCTGGGCCTAGTTGTCAGGGACACCATACAAAAACTCAGCCTAGCTTTTGTAAAATAAAAACAGTTGGGCTTGCTAGACTGAGGTGAAAACCCAGTTGGGCCTAGTTGAAAGAAACCCTACTTGAAGAAACAGGTTTAGCCCAGTTGAAAATGAAATCCAGTTAGAAATTCCAGTTACCTAATCCAGTCCAGTTGAAGAACCTGGGTGAGCCCAGTTGGAGAAAAGAAAACAGTTGGTTAACCGAAATTAATCAGGACTCTGCTGAAGACGTTCCAGAACACATACTGAACCCAGTTGAAAAACCAATTTCAACCTAGTTTAGCAAACCCAACTGCGTTCAATTGGAATTTATACAGGGGATAGTCTTCTTCAATAATTTGGTGAGGAAGGACAGGGTGGGGTGGATTAGTTGGAATATTACGTCTCAGGTTAACAGAAAATTACCGTCGCGGTGTGGATCATCAAACAGAAAACATAATAACAGCTATCCCCTAGCTGTAGTTGAATGTTATCAAGGTTAAACGCTTTGAAAATAAATGAACTTCACATGGGCAGCCAGCCCACAAGCATACATACTGTTGTGAGATGGTGGTAAATGTTTTGTAGCCCATAAAGCCTAGTGATACTTTGAAAGCTCATGTCTAGATGACCATTTTCATTTCCAAGTTTAAATATTATTGTTGTTTTTTTTATTTAGCATACAATTGTGCACGGTACGTCTTAGCAGCAAAACTTAACACCTTTTAAAAATGTTGCAAAAATAAACATGATTGAACCCAAGGGCTAAATGCAGGCATGTATATTGCTGCCCTAGTATGGAAAGCCCCAAGCGACCCAACACTAGGACAAGGCCTAGGTCAGCCAGGCCTTCCATGCATCCATATGCTGATCTGCCCAGGGAGAAGGCAATCGGATGTGTCAAGTCAAATATTCTGTAGCGTGTTGTGTTTCCGACCTAAGCTGGTAGTTGTGTTTGAAAGGAATGACATGAGTTTAGAGAGAGAGCGTCATCTTCAAACCCCAAAATATGGTTAAATAGTACTCATTCGTATGATATCCTTGCTCTTTGTGCTTCAAAAATTGCTTATCAATGAGGCCACTCTTTTTTGTGCCACACTCTCAACTGGTATTGCAATGCACCCTTTTGACCTTTCACGGGCATCCTCCGTTTCTCCGTTTTGATGACAAATTCCTCGCACAGTTGCCGTGACTTTTGTCATTCACTGTCTCTTGTAACGAATAATGCTGCAGTAACCAGGAATTTTCATTTTCAGTCTCAAAAGATGCCATAGTTGCAGAAATGGTAGGTTGAGCTACTTAACGATTTTATTCATTACATTGCACCGCATGCATGTCATGCAGTATGTGCAAACATTTCACGGTACTATCGTAATTGGAAAACGGTTTATTACAACTTTTTGTTGCCAGATACAAAGTGGGGATGTAAACATAGTTATCTTATTCATTCCACAAAATTTGCCAGTCTTCAACTTCTTTATGAAATCATTAAGTTAAATTCAGACTCACAGTGACCAGGATGCTGGAGCTAGTGTACCACTGTGTTTTAGCGAATGAGAATATGATGCGCCTTCTCTTAGCTCTTTATTTAACTAAGTACCTCACGTCGGGACACTGAGGTTCAACCAATCAAAAAAGGTATTCAAAATTACTTGATCGGGGCGAGAATGTGCTCTTCCGCCTTTAAATGGACGAGTTTTGATTTCTTGGCGAAGGCGAAGGCGAAAGAAATCTATGCAATCACGTTGGCAAGTTTATATGCATGTACACGTTTGTGCGTTTGTCACGGCCTGGTTTGTAAACACGATATCTCAAGATAGCAAAGATTGATACTTTTCTTACTTGGTATATGGTTTTTCCGTATTGAAAGAAAGATTGCATTGTTTTTTATGGAGTTCAAAGGTTATTTGGGGTCACAAGAGGTCATTAACCGAAAAATTTTGTAAACACGATATCTGTAGGTAAGAAAGATAGATAGTTTTCATACTTAGCATGTGGATGCCGTCAAAAAAGCATATCTTTCACAATAATTGGTAGTTCTAATTTTAATTACCTACATTCGAAAACGTGTGAGGGATGCTGTGAGTATAACATAATAAGAGAAGCATAGTTTATGGATGTAAAAGGATGAGTTTCTCACACAAACGGCCCTGTTACGAACCAATGCAGGAAACTTACATTTTTGCTATTGTTTTTTTCTATTCGACCTTTGGTTATGTGAGTTCAATAGAGGTAAAACCGTGAAAACATCGTAAAACACAATATCTCAAGAAGGATACTTGAGGTATAAACCTTGGCAAGAGAACAAAAAGCCCTCTGAGCTTTCTGGTTAACTGAATATTTTCCTTAATATTAAGCTTATTTAAACTATCACTTATTTAAACTATCACTTATTTAAACTATCACTTATTTAAACTATTGCTTAGATAGTCTACTAGCAAAATGCTTTTGTTCCTAACCAGCGTTTACAAACCATTTTGATTGATTTAAATTTATTCCAAAATAAATTTTCCTAGGCGTACTTAGTTCGCAGCTGTCGTCGTTGGATGCCTGAAGAGGGTGAGGGTGAGTGCTGAAATGATCATAATGATGTGAAATGGAAGTGAATCGGCTTTTTAGATCCCTTGCATAGGCCTCACAGACTGTCCTCTTCACATGCTTCTTCTTTTCAAAGTCAATAGAATTCACAGTTACATTTGCAAGTGAGATCGAATCTTTGTAGTTCAAACCCTTAATCACCAATCAAACTGGATTCGAGGTAACTTTGAAATTGCACTTTTAGGCGTACTCTACACGTCTACTGCTGATGATGAACAGCACTGTTTGGAAAACGATGCTGGTGGGAAAACGTAAAAAAACTAATGTTCCGAAGGTCAAGTTAGAGGTCCTTGGAATCCTCTGTTTATGCGCTTCATCCAACCCACGTTTTGCTATACTGTAATGACTAATGTCTATTCTGACCTTTCTTTCAAAATAGTCTAATTTCTTCCATGTACGTTGGGCTACCAACTTTTATTTGAATGACGACACATTTTTAAGACGGGCCTCTGAGTGTCTTTACCAACCAGAAAGCCAAAAGGCCTAGTGATTCATTGCTGAAAGTGGGTAATTTGTGGCACTGGGTTCATCCCGCAAATTAATACTTCTTGACTATATCATTTTTACGATGTTTCCACAACTTGACCTCTGCATACCTCCTGTGACTTTGAACCCACTAAGAGGTGAGTAACAAAATAATTAAAAAATAACATGTCTTAACGAGGATTCGGAACCTGGCCGTCTGAATGAGAAACTGAGTTCTTACTCACTATGCCATCAATGTACTCGTTTCGCGTAAAGTATTCCAAATCATGCTATAGTTAGTTAGTTAGTAAGTCGGTCATTCAGTCAGGCAGTCATTCAGTCAGTCAGTCAGTCAGTTACACGAGGTTTTACGGCTCAGTTTCTAACCATTTGGCTTTAGTCGGGCCAGTCACGGCCCTTTTTCCAGTCGTGGCTTACTGGCTTGTCTTCCCTACTCCATTGCTTATGCTAAGCACCAATCATAATGGCAGTAGGTTCCATTTTTAAAGTGTTTGGTATGACCCGGCCAGGATTCGAACTTCCAACCTTCCAGCTGCAAGTGGGATGCTCTAATCACTTGACCATGCAGTCGGTCTACAGTAAAAACATTCTTACTATGTGTTAATGATATGTTAATATGAATTAGTATTTTTACTGTAACGGTAACGCTTGTGAAAAATTGCGTTTTCCTCCTTTACTTTTTCTTTGGAATGGTAGCAAAATTCAGGCCAAAACTGTTTGTTAGTCACGAAACGCCAGACTCAATTTAAAGGTTCCGTCCACTCTCTATTCGGTTAATGAGGTTTTCCTAGTTTCACCTCTGATGCCCTCATATGATCTTTGACCTCCATAAATATAAACGATTTCCTCTCTCTCTTAAAGTAATATGTCTCTTCACCAAGTATGGAAAGGATCCATCATTCTTGTCTTGATATATAGTGCGTTTTCAAGGTTACTGATTTGACCTCCGATGACCCAAAATAACCTATACTGAAAACAATATAATAAAGTTATATACCAAGTATGAAGACTGTCCACCATTACCATCTTGAGATATCGTATTACCTAACAAGAATTTCGTATTTTCACCTCTGATGACCTCAAATAACTTTTGACCTTTACCAAATTTAATAGGATTCATCTATTGACTATAATGCATCCACTAGCCAAGTATGGAAAGCATCCATGCTTCCTACCTAGATATATCGTGTTTACAAAGTTTTCGATTTTTGACCTCTAAGGGGAACTCACATGACCTTTGACCTCAACCATAATAGTAGGAATTTTTCTGTCAATATGATAATTTTATATCTAAAATATGAAAATTATCCATTATTACTATCGTGAGATATCGTGTTTACAAGCCAAGCGTCACAAACGCACATACGTATACAAGCGCACACAAAACCTCCCGCGTGATTGCATAGATTCCATTTTCTCTCAGCAAGAAATCAAAAAGGGACATGACCAGTGGTGGAGTACAGAATGTGCGTATAATTCTTCCAATCCCGTAGCCCTGCAGAATGCTACATTATATACATGCATTTCTTACACCGACTAATGATAATGAAAGAATGATAATTTTAATAGTTTGCAAAGGATTTGCAAAACTTTGATAGTTTGTGAACAAATTGTTATAGAATTAAGACAGACGCGCCAATCAGTCAAAAACCCATTTCAACGTAACCATGCATACATCTCTAGCTTAAACGCCTTAAGAGTCATTTGAAATTGGTGAAAATTTTTGAAAATGGATTGGGGCGGAATCCAGGCAGTTCTCGGTGGCACTGGACGTGGTCATGTGACGCTGAGCGTCGGCAACATGAAAGAATCTGACATCAGCTCAAAATTATATGAGATATAACATACCTACAAGATGTCAAAATTTGACCTTTGGTAATTTGAAAGTTATTCTCTATTTTTTACTCAGGGCGCCTTAAAACTACTAGTGGGGTTCAGGTGCAGAACTTCTATGTGGATCGGGGACAAAATCACCGGAAGGGGTATTTACAAAACTGATAGCATCAAAATGAAGAGTTTTAGCTTCAACTTCAAATGACATAAGGTGGGCACTAAACAAACTCCCAAAATCAAAATTTGACAATATATTTCTTTTATAAAATGAGGCCCTGAATCCCGAAACTACATATAAAACTGGTGCGCGAATTGCGCCGAAGAAAAGAGTGTTGGTGGGGGTTTGAGATATAAAATTGCAGCCTACTATTTTTCTTTAGCTTTAAAAGCATCATTGTTTATTAAATAAACAATTTTCCTTCTTTCCTCAATTGATTGTTCTTTGCATAAAGCCCCCAAGATTGTTCTTTGCATAAAGCAGGAAAAAGAAAACCCTTTTTCTGCTCTGTGGTTCTTTTCGTCATGTTTCATATTTGTCCATAGTATGTGACGAGTCAATTTTTTTTTTAATAGAGTCAAAAATGTAGTGTCAGTTTTTTAAGCTACAAGGTATGTAATGCTTCAAAAAGCAATGAAATCTTTTGTCCAGTGGGTATTTTTACATAAACATAACCAAGAGCATCAGCAGTTAAAGTGCCGGAAGAGTAATTTTCATTGGGGACTGTATCTTAAAGAAGTTTAGGTGGGCGAAGCCTTTAACCGGGAACGCCGAAGGCCGAGGACTGAAATACCTCCCCAAGTAGTTTGTTTTTAAATTTTGAAGACCTTTGCGGTAATTCTAGACATGTTCTTGAGAACATCCTGCTTCCCTAGATGTAATATGAAATGCTAATGAAAGAATGTTTTTTATGATGATCACAATATTAAGATAGGGGCGGTCAGTCAATTTGCTGAGGATGGTGGTAGTTAGTGAGGAAAATGAACAGCGAGATGTGTAGCGAGGGTTTTGGAAATACTTCTTTACTAAATCTCCTACAGAAAGTAATAACAAGACAATTCATTTTACGTTTTCATACGCACAGTAGTACAACACTACTAGTGAGGCAACGGTTCATACTCCTGTACAAATTCTAGTTGAACCCATGTGTGTGAGTTCAACTAAGTTAAGCTGGCTTTTTCAACTACGTTCAATGTGTGCTTTGAAACCTATTAAACTGGGATTTGGTCAACAAGGTTTAAGTCAACTGGATTTTGGGTGACTGGGGTTTGGTCAACTGGGGTTTTTAACTTGGTTCCATTCTCCAAGTGGGTTCAAAAAGAGTTTTTCAACTGCATTTTTCAACTGGGTTTTCAGTCAACTGGGTTTCGGTAACGGTGTTTTAATTTCAACTGGGTTTAACCAGCTTCTTCGAAAAGGTTTCTTTCAAATAGGCGCAACTGGGTCTTCATTTACTAGGCCCAACTTCATTTCTTTTAATACTGTATAGCTGGGGTGAACTGTTTTGTTTTCAATCAGCAGATATCTGAATCACTGTACACATAACAGTACTTACATGACGTCCATAGTATTAATTTAGTCTTTCACTGTATCACTCTCTAGATCTGCACAGTAAAGTCACTGTGTGATCCAAAACGTCCTACTCCTAAAAAGAACATGCATTTGGAAAGTAAGACAGCTAATTTATTAATCCAAAGAAAATGTTTACTGAAATCACCTTGATATAGCCCCAAGCTGAATTTCACAAATAGATCCAACGTAGCTGCTTTTCTAAGCTGCTGTACTAAGACATTACATTAACTGGATGCAGTTTGCAGCTGGTATGATTGCTGTAGAGCTAGTATGGAAAAGTATGGAATTCATGTTAACTCATAGTCTGCTACATGGGTCTCTCCATAGTTTATCTGTTGTAAATTGAAACAAAACTAAAACCGTTTTCTTTCTGTCTTTTGAAGTACTCTTCTTGGCTCCTCAAATCCTACTCCCAGACAGCTGATAAGTCTTATGCGTAGACAGTATGTAGTTGGCTTTTTTATGTAACATGACACGACACAGCACTCAGCTTTTTGTGGTCTCCTCCATACACATGTGCTACAGTGCAGTTTTGTGACAGATGGCTTCCTACATAAGGCTCATACTGTACTGTACCCATCATGCATCTTTAACCGAGAGCTTTTTTTCAGTAGAGCCAAACAGTGTTTCAGGGGCGTAGGAATCGGGGCGAAATTTGTGGGGGCTAAAGTATGCTTTAGTCCCCACTTTCCAAGCACGAAAACCCGTCATTCGTCTCTTCTGTAAGAAATGTCAAAAATTTGCAGGAATTTACCTAAGAATTTGCCCAAAATAATGCAAAATTGCATCTACAGTAAGGGCCTATCAAAAATTTTTCCAAACGGCTAAAGAATGTCAAAAATGTGCAGTACCTTTAGATTTGTCCAAAATTATGCACCAAATTTCATCTAACGGCCCACCAATATCAACAAATTTCCAAGGGGCTAAGAAAAATAAAAACATTTCAGTTTTTTCCTTAGAATTTGTCTAAAATGATGCACCAGATTGCACCCAAGAAACCCCAAATATCAATAAAATTTCCAAACGGCTAAAGAATGTCAAAAATGTGCAGTAATTTACCTTGACATTTGTCCAAAATAATGCACCAAATTTCATCTAAGAGCCCACAAATATCAAATAATCTTCAAGGAACTAAAAAAACTAGAAACATTTTAGTATCTTACCTTAGAATATATCTAAAATGATGCACAAGATTGCATCTAAGGACCCTCAAATATCAAAACATTTTCTAAAGGGGTAAAAAATGTCAAAAATGTGCAGTAATTTACCTTAAAATTTGTCCAAAATAATGCACCAAATTGCATCTTGGGACTACAAATATCACAAAATTTTCCAAATGACTAACAAATGTCGAAATTTGCAGTAATTTATTTTATAATTTTTCCAAAATGAAGCACCAAAATGCAACGTAGGACCCTAAACTATCACAAAAAAAATTTCCAAAGGACGAAAAAATGTCAAAAACGTGCATTAAATTTACCTCACTTTTAAAAAAAAAGATGCACCAAATTGCATCTAAGGACCCTCCAATATTAAAATTTTCCAAAGGAGTAAGAAAAGTAAAAAATTCCATTGATTTACCTTAATTTTTTTCCAAAATGATACACCAAATTGCAACTGCAACTTAGGACCCTAAAATATCAAAAAAATTTTCCAAAGGACAAAGAAATGTCAAAAATGTGCATTAATTTACCTTAAAACTTTTCCAAAATGATGCACCAAAGTCTATCTAAAGACCCTAAAATTTCAAAACATTTTCCAAAGGGGACACCCCCTCCCCTCAGACCTCTTTCCCAGGACGGCAATCTGAAACAAGGTTCACCCCCCCCCCCATTCTTGAACAACTTCCTTCGCCTATGCAGTGTTTCGGTATTTTAAGTATGCAAATACGACAGGTATATTATGTTCTGCTGCTTGGATTTTTCTCCAAAAACGCATGCAATTCCACCGCGTATTATATGCTGCCCACGGCCAAATATAACCACGGCAAACATAATCATCATATGGATACTGTTCACTTTCAAGACAGTGTAAATTAGCGTTCTACTGTCTAACATTAATCACAAAGGTTCCTAATGAAGAACGTTTCAACACAATTAAAAGTCCAGGTGTTGACAAAATGTTGGCTGAAAGGCTGACAGAAATTTTTAGTCAGGCTTGTTGTTTTCGTTTGCAGAATACGTGGAACTTAACTTCTATTTTAATCTTCATATTATGTACAGTTCAGTACTCCTAAAGTATGACTATAACAGTAGAGCTGCAACATACCCAGTGATACCCAGCCTTTACAGCATATTCTGTTGTAGATAAATGAACCAACCGTCTGTCCACCTCCAAGTTTCAAATGAATAAATACAGAGAGTGTTACGATTCTAAAAATCACGTAAGATTGACCACACCATGCTATACTCAATGTAATGAGGAGAATAGTAAATATCTGTAAATGCAATTTTTTCAATGATGGTAGTACTGTATTAAATAAATTGAAAAAGGTGTGTGGTGTGTGTTTGGGGGGGGGCTCGCAAAAATGATACTAATACTGAAAACCATATTAATGTTTCTATGCCAAAAATAAAGCAGTACTGACTTCCCTTGGCAGAGAATGGCCAATTAATTCAAATGCTTTTGTGGCAGTTTCATTTTGGTAGTACTACTTGTTTTCTATTGGAATGAGTCCCCACCTCTTTGAAATTTTCACCCTTTCACAGGAGGTGGCAGTGATAACAACAATTGCTATATTGAAGGATCTGAAGAAGAAAAGGCATGGAGGCAAATCAAGATTTAGGTTCCAAAATTGCTGTGAAAAAAGTGAATTTTGACCATGATACACACAGCTTTTCTTCTATTTTCAGAGATCGTAGTAAGAATTGTGTATAGTGAGCTCCGGGTGAACGACCAAACACAGGTCTTTACTGAGGACTAATACAAAATAGTGACAATACATATTTTTGTGCCGCTCTTAAAGGTTATTTAACATGTAACCAAACCGGTTGTTTTACTCAAAAATTTAGAGTAAGATGCTCTCATTAAAAAATCTGTTGAAATTTTAAATGTTCTTTTACCATTCTCAAGATATTTCTTAAAATTTTAAAATTTTAAAGATTCCTCATTATCTATGCAACAAATATGATGGAGTGATGCGCAGTGTCTGTATTCTTTTCTTAGTCATCTTATAACCATCTATTAATTTTTACTAGATAATTTCTAGTTTGGTGTTTAATTCGAATATTTTTAAAGAACGAAATAACCATCAACCACCCCGGGCATCCCAAAATTACTCTACAGCTGTCCTTGGGATGAAGGTTAACAATGAAGGATAACATAAGGGTTACATGGTATTTGATGGTTTGGTATCTGCATGTCACAAATTTGCATAAGTAGCTCAAGTTTATCCATGATGTAGATGAGGAACAGTAATAATTGTCTTGTCAATAGTTAATGGATTTTAATGGGAATTGCTCCTATACCTAACATTTTAAGAGTCTGTGCTTGTTAAAAATGTACCATGGTGTTAGAGGCGGGTTGTGATACACGAAAAGATTGGACCTTTGCATCTCCATTATCCCAGTGCGTCAATATTATTCCAACAAGTTTCACTTGAAATAAGCTCTAGGGCTTTGAGGTCTTTCAGATGAAGTTGTTTATCCCTTTGATCTTGTTGGCGCACCAAATTTAATGAGATCTTGAAAACTGAATGAGGGCACTTTTTTAAAGTTCAGGTCAACGTTATATTCTGCGTTTTTCAATTTTGATGTGTACCCACCACATGATTTCAAAATTCTTTCATTAGGAGTGTCACATGGTTCGTTGAAAGGCAATTGGACCAGTTCCATTTCGAGACCAAAGATCAAACCGGACACAACAATAGGACTCGTTAATTCAGTTTAACGAGCAAGAATTATTATTTACAAGTAATATTTACAAATTATCATTTACAAACAACATTTGGCCAGTGAATCTTCAGTTTAAGCCAACTGAAATCATACTACCTAAGCTATCTTACCAATATTACCCCAATTAAACTTAACTACTTTCAATCACTAACTCAAGGTGTCCTCGTCCTGTTGGGCTGCGACTGTGGGTCAGGTATCGCTTTAACACTCCCTGTACAGTACGTATAAGGGTTCGCTTCATATTCCGATTGTCTCGCGTTCGTTTACTTTCAAGCGAGCAATATATCGGTGCTTCGTACAGTACCGGGATCCAAAGGCCCAAAGTGACAATGACCTTAAAGGTAGATTATAGCGTTAACTCCCAGGTTGAGCCTCAGAACACGAGCAATGCCTCTGAACTAGTTCACGACAGTGAGGGGTGGGAATATCGGTACCTTGTCTCCTCCACGGATATCTGGAAGCCTAGGTGAAATTATCGACACTCTCAGCTGACTTAAAATAGGTTACAAAAGCCGTGTAACTCTCGGCACCCTGACCTCGGGTGTACGGTGACCATAATTGGGTAATAATAGCAGTATTTCAGTCTAATTTAGTGACAAAGACATCTTTTATACGGAACGTCTCACGTCACACTGAATAAGAAAATATAAAGACTTTTCCTCACCAGGAAGACTTGTTAACGGCAAGTCCTCAGCTATAATTCCACATAACGGCTATATTAACGACAGTTTGCGGGCTACAGGTTACATTAGAGGTCCTATGCACAGAATGAGTCGAAATTTACACTTTATTTGCTTTGAGAGCAATGCAAACACGAAGGTGCACTCAGGTGTGAAATGTCCACTTTGGACAGGAAACATGCCCACAGAAAGCTGTTGATATTTTATACTTCCTCCCTGTGTTCTGCAGAGCTTTCTCTATCTGTACTGTATATACGTACTTATTTTCATAGAGGCTACTATAAAAGTCTATTTGAATTATCGTCAGGTGAAACACTTTCTGACATGAAGAGTTTTAGACTAGACTCTAATTAGTTTTTACTCTGTTACTGATGCTAAGGAAGTTTCATGTTAGCAATATTTAATCTTTGCCAAAAAATAAAAAAGAATATTGAGAAGACGGGTTGACTGAAGGTAGGAACTTGATTAATGGTCCTACTTTTTGTCCAAGCGACGATTAAGATGTAGTCTTGCTCGATCATAAAAACCCGCTTGTGTTGGAAGCTGAGGGTGTTGTGGGCAGTAATGCTAAATCCCAGTTCAAATCTCCCTCCTCCAAGCCGTAGGGATTTTTTGTTAATATGGGGGCCGAGGATTCTTGTGAGAACTTTTATACAAATTTTAATTGAAATTAGGGCTACTGCAATTGATTTACTTTTTTACAGATGGAACACAATAAAGGGTTTCCGTAATTGAAAAAAGTGGGTATACCGAGGCGGAAGTATGATACAGCCTTACCACAATTTGGCCGGCGTGGCTTCAGCAGCTTGAATCTAAGATCATTTCCGCCTGTTCTGAACATCGGGCATGAGTGATTTCTCCTTTTAAATTGCCCATGTTCTAAATTGGGGCAGACCCCCGCGGCAGTATATATTTATCGTACAAGGGGAGAATATTTGCCTCCCAAAGTTAGCAGAAGGGGACCCCCAAATTAAAATTTCTGGGCCGCTTTGATGTGTACTGATGATGCTCAAGGGGAGCCAGGGGCCGGACTTTGACTCACAGTGATTTCTCCCGTTTACTCTTGCCTGTTCTTTCAAGGACATATGTGATTTGATATCTCGGCCAAATAAGTAGTGATAAACAACTTAAGCTTACAGTTCCCTTACCTTCTCTCACACTCCCCACCTCTTTAATAAGTCAGAAACTCCTTTTAGTCCTTTCCTTTTTTAACTTTGCCTGCTGTACTCAGTCTTTCGTTCCTAGAATTTCCATCCCGATTTCTCACCTTTTCAATGTCGGTCCGGGCCCCTTTCCCCTCCCTGCCACCTTTCTGCTCCCATTGCAATTTGCAAAGTCGGCCTTACTCAATCCCAGTTCCTGTTTCAGCCAGTCTCATCCTTAATTGAACTTTCTGTCCCATCTTTTCTAAACTCATAGACCTGTCTTCCACAGCACTAGTCCCTACATCGGTGTTTCTCTCTTCTATTTATCAAGCCAATTTCCTCCTCTCCTTTCTGTTTTTTCATGCATCACTAGGCTAATCCCCATTCTTGCTTTTTTAGGCAAGTCATATCTATCTCAGTAGTTAATCACAGAGATCGCACAAATAAGACAAAGACTTCCCATAGCATTTAAACCCTGTGAATAAACTTCCCGCAGTATACACAGAAGTATATTACAGCAAAGTCTAATTCATGAACGACGTTACGTAAGCCATACAAATCTGCATTGCCTGGTGCCAAAATTGTGAACGGAAACGAGCGTCTCGTATGCTTCAGTATTTAATAATTTTTCTAAATATTTTATTCCAAAGGCAAAAAGAAAGTTCCAAACAACATTTAAGATAACTTTGATCCACCTTTCCAGATTTCAAGTTTTTTTTTTTCTTCTGTCGTTGGTAGTTTGATTTTCATCAAAAATACAAGTCAGTACTTGCTATCCGAATAACTCCAAAATAACCCTCCTTGCCTTTCTGTGGAAATTTTTCCACAGAAAGGCAGCGGGTGGTGAGTCATCAAATGGGAGTAGGACAAATAGCGGTCACAGCATTCTAGACGTCTTCGGTCAAATTTTACTTCCAGCATTAAGTCATTTTAGCTCCAATTTTTGCGCCTGATGTCTCTAAATGTATCTAATTTAACCACTGGAAACGATTCTCACAGCAAAAATACTTTACATCAGTGTTTTTCATGTTCAGGGGAGAGGAAGTCTTTTCTCTTACCTATGCATCAGTCCTTTAAACCGCCAAAGTAAAAAAGAGGTGTAATCCCAGTTATTCCAGTTTTTATCCAAGTTACTCCAGTTTTAGTTTCGACAGGTTCTGTGGAAGGGACTTGACATGTACGGAAGCGAGAGCAGATTGTCCCAACTCAGACTGAGCCACACTTTTTCTGAGCAGTCAAAACAAGAATTACCCACTCGAATCCCCGTAGTTTCGTTGCAAAATTTTAGGCCACCCTCTTAACTTCTTTCCTCAACAAGGCTACAAGATATTCTCCCATTTTTACTCCCTCCACCAGCACTTACTACAATCGACTAGATCAACCAGCTTGTCCGTTCTATCTCTTTACTCATGCCGCACCTTTTCCTCCTTTCCTGACCCCTTCTCTCACTCATCGTCCCTGCTTCAGACCCATAACAGTCAAGCCAAACCCTTTGTTACTGTTTTCATAGGCAAATTACCTCCTAACTCTACTAAACATAGGCAAATTAAATTTCCCGCCGTACACTCACTGATATGACACTACAGTTACTGCGCCGACTTACCATGTAAGTTTCAGTTAAGCGTTCAGTACACACGGTATAACGTGTGTGTGACTATGTATATGCAAATAGTAACCGTCTTTTGATTGTGGGGGCGATAGCTACGGTACGGTAACTTCGTATCATGGATACTCATAAATTTGATAACTGTGACAAGGAGATGCTTGGTAAACACATTTACATTAATGGGGAATCGTCAGTAGTTGAAATGATTTATTTTACGTTTAATTTCACGGCTTATGTGATGATTTACTTTACATTAAATTTTAAAATTTATTTATGGCAACATCGAAACCTAAAGTTTCTGCTTTGTTATATTGGTGTGATAAGTTGATCTGAGGCCACATGTGTCACCGTTCAGCTGTTACACTCTTAATCTTACAGGCACCGACTGTTAATGCTTTCTACACTAAATAGGCAGGTATCACAGTAACATGTCCACAGACTTTTAATATGTCAGGAAATTTCCATCGTAATGCACGTTTGGATAGTGAATTAAATTTTCAGTCGAAATGAATCAAAAATAGAAGTTCTGGCAAAACTGTGACTATCCATCGGCCTAAAAATCACACTGTTTTCACCAAATTTCTGGAATCATTTTAGGGTACTATCATACCTGTTGACCAAAGGGACTTGTCAACAGTTTATTCAAGTTAGCAAAGTTATTTTTACTTCAGTGAGCGCCATTGCGCCCTTGTGTCATGCAAGCTGGCAATCGTATGAAGGTATAGTTATCTTTATTACAAAAAGGTGCAATACAGCAAAATTTTGCTGATCACAAAAATCATCAATTACAAGAACCACTCTATCACTTACCTTAGGCCTAGTGTTCTTTTTCTCTTTCCATAAACACTGATTAACTTCTAAGGTGCTCAAAAATCCAACCCACCTCACCAATTAGCCTAGATTATGTATCTGAAGACCAAAGTTATGAATTTGCTGGGCATCTGTTTAAACGTCACCCTGTTTTCTCTCTTGAATTATTTAAATTTTCATCTTTCCAAGGCCTATTGACAGTAGGGTGTTGTCAGAATAGGTAAATCGAGGTAATTCTACCCTGTGCTCAGTTTAAAAATTAACGGTGCTTGATGTGGTACTTCTGTCAACGTATGAGATAGACTGGCAAGCTAATTGGAGAAATGGATTTTTTACTAAATAATTACTTTTAAGAGAGTACGTGTTGCTGCATATTACCCCAAATCCTCAAAAAACCTTCCCTCTCACGCATCCGCCCATTATCCGTTGTTTCCCTACTTTTGTTCAAACATTTGGCTCGAATCAAATAAAGATATGTGCATTCCTTAATAGTCCGTGCCCACAGTTGTTTTATACACATACGTTACTTCCAATAAAGACTACAATAAGTGTGACCCACCAGCAAGAAGGAGCATGTAACAAGGATGAAATCCACGTGATATGCGTATAACCAAATCTCGTGGGGTTCTATAAAACAAAATCAATGCCAACAATTAACTGATTTCATATGATATTTTTATACACAAGGAAATGTGAAAATAAAGATCTGGCCCATTTACTACCATATAGTGCCATTTGCACTACTGGCAACCGTTCCTTTTTTGTGATTTTAACATCAAAAGTGTAATTTTAAGTAGCAATATCACTTGAATTTTGGCATGGTTAACAAATTATGGATGAGTAATCATACAATACAGGGCTGTAATATTGAATAATTGAGAACTTATGCCAAATTAAAGGGCTCCGTATATCAACCATGCTTCGAAATTAACAATGAATAACCCTAAATGTATGTTCTACTGTGAGTTTGCCTCCCCTGATATAATTAACCAACAATGTAGATTAGGTTGGTGAATTTATCTTTGGGCTAATGGTTAGGTAGCAGATACTCCATTTCCTCTCATATACTTGTCTTAACTTTCCGAAAACTTTAGGCGTCTGAAGACCCATCAAATTTCCAAAAATATGCAACATACCTTGAACTTTCCACACAGTCAATAAAAGTAAAAAGATAGATGTCATTTTAACAGGTTACAACCGGCTGCAGGCTAAAGAGATGACTTCGGATTGTCAAATAGTTTTCATAGTTTGCCAGTCATCCGTTCTTACACTTATTCGCTGACTGCTTCTTCCTATCAGTGTACCCGGAAAAGCCTTTGCACTCGTTAGTTCTCAAGCTAGATATGTTCCTATTCTGGATATATACCTATCCTATACCTATCTACTTAAGAAAAATTAGTTTGCGGAACTATACAGACCATTGAAAACTGTTCAACCGTCAAAACACAACGCCTGCTATGCCTTGTAACGTAGGTAGCATGTCAGAGTAAATAAAGGGGGTGACTTTTGCGGCAACTGATTAAAAAGTCAGTTGGGTTTTCGGTCACGGTAAGGTGAGTTTTGGATGTGAGGGCAAATTTTGCGTTTCACGTACACTGACATTTTAAGTAAAAATCCACAAACTGTAAAGGATGGGTTGTTATAAGTAAGACCCTAATGGCTGCTTCCATATGCAAGGCAGTCACCGTATTAACCCATTTCCCTGAAACTGATGTAAAATTTGCAAGAAGTGTGTACATTAAATGTAGTTCTACTCTGCTCTACTTTGGAAAATTAATAAAAATCGTGCGTTCAACATTGTTCATTATTGACTTGTATGATACTTGTTATAGTTAGTTCTTAGTAATGAAAAGTGCACGACGTTATGTTACTTTTATTATTACTCCACTTTCTCAGTGGGAGCTCCGATTCTACCCCTCAGGGACGGCACCTGCTTGAATGAAATGTCTCTGACATTCTAAAACTCCCTTCTCTTCTGCCACACCGGCCAGGGAGTCATTTCTATGGTGTTGAAAAAACTGTCCGAATCCTATGTTCAACAAGGCTGTCCACCATTAAGTTAAAATTGACAAGAAATATTGGGTTACTGTTTACTACCGTTTGTTCAAATCATGATTGATGGCGATAATCGTCAAGTATTGTTTAAATAAAGATGCACAGTTGATTCGTTCTGTTCCTTAGT
This sequence comes from Holothuria glaberrima, assembly GCA_009936505.3. NCBI lineage: Eukaryota > Metazoa > Echinodermata > Holothuroidea > Aspidochirotida > Holothuriidae > Holothuria > Holothuria glaberrima. The sequence goes on from WURT03651937.1 coordinate 17,781, forward strand.
TTAATAAGCAGGATCATTCCCCTAATAAAATGTGGTGTGTCCCCGGGCAAGGGCAAAGTGCCCCCTCCCCGGTTTCGACCGGGAAGATCAGCTCAAACCACCGGGTTGAAAAAAAAAACAAATTATGGAAAGAAGAAAGGGAGAAACGGAGAGAAAGGGAAAAGAAGATGAGTGAAAGAGAAGGAGATCATTAGCTTTAGATCAGAGAGACTGACAGATCAGAGTCCTGCCACTTTTCTGAAAACCTGTGAAAGTTACAGACTGTCCTTCTGATTAAGGCAAAGAAAAGTTAACATAACATGATAACACGATGATACCGTATGTACAGCATTGATAACGCACTCTAGAGAATCAGTAGTCGCCCATTTCCCCCAGACGAAAGGTACCAAAACCAAAGTATGTTTTGGTTTATCTCTGTTCCTACTCTTGAACGAAAATCTTCCGTGACCTAAGTGCTTACAGAACAAAGCACTACGTGAGGCTTAGTCTGAGTGCCCTAAGGAGTCTTTGCAGTACATGGGAGGCTGAGTTGCCTTCCGACTCCCAGGAATAATGTATTGTCCATATTTTCAGTTCCCTTGGTGGATAAGATTATAGGCCTACAAGTGAAGAACATTGCATTTTTTATGCTGCCAAACTTTTGGATGAGTTTTATCTAACAAGAAAATTTTTCGTGCATTGCCTGTCTAACTTTGGTTAGCCTAAGCCGACTATGTTAAGCCTTCATGATTATTGTATTCAGAAAGAGAAGAAGAATAGGCTTCAGTGCAAATAACGTTTTGTGATTGAAACACTTTTTCATGTTAGTATACCTGGCAAGGCCTGTAGCCAGAAAAAGTACTGAAGGGAGAGGAAGATAGCTTCCAGGGAGGAATATTTCAGAAGGATGACGTACGTGATATACCGAAATGTATTTAAGACGACAACTGTTAATGATTTTCCCTCAAATGTTGTTGCGAGTAAACATTTTCTGCGGTGTGGGTCGGCATCCCACTCTCGGGCTCGAAAGTCTTGAAGCTTTACTACTAATGCATAGGGCACTTGATAAACTTATTCAATCTGCCCGAAGGACATGTGCACTTGCCTCCAAAGGTAGTTACAACTACACATTTTGCAGTCCGGGAGAAACCCTCGAAGGAGGGTGCACAAAAAACCCTCCTTCGAGGGTTTTTTGTGCACATGGGGGCCGC
>WURT03651948.1:0-18969 GCA_009936505.3 Holothuria glaberrima
AGCTTAGTTTTAAGTAGCTCATGAGGCACAGTGTCAAAGGCCTTTTCAAAATCTAGAATGAAGACATCAATTTGTTTATATATTAACAATATGATTGTCAGAGTAGCCTTACGGAAAAGGTCATTTTTGTTTTTGAACGTTTTACAAATCGATCACAAAGAGGGTAAAATATTTGATGTTCTGCACAAATGAAGTTGAATCTGACTACACATATAAAAGATAATCAGTGTTAGCAACACTACGCATGTAATAGATAATCAGTGTTAGCAACACTACGCATGTAATAGATACTCAGTGTTAGCAACAAATGGATTGTCTTCCGTTGTTTCAGCTAACCATGAATATTCTGATCACAGTGAATGTAACCGCCTTCCTGATATGCACTCATTGGCAAGCAGTGACATCACCGCTGGACGGAGGGGGGGGGGACGAGGGAATGAAGCATGCCCCCACCAATGTCTTCGACCCCACTTGCCACCAGCCGCTCCTTTAAAAGGGTACACAGTTTACATGGGCACGACGCAATAACGAGTTTCAGTCTCCCAACATTTCTACTGGATCCAGTTGCGCCCTTAAATTTTTGAAATGCTGGCGGCACCACTATTGGAGGAATAAACTTAACCTTGAGACAGAGAGATTAAATAGTATGATTTAAGATAATCGGCCATACTCAATATGTGAAACATTGTTGACAGTAAAGGTAATCTTTCCAAAGTCAGTTGGCTTGTAAAAGCAATGATCATCACTTAGAAATATGTAAATTTTCCAGTATCTGTCAAGACTGGTTCATCATGACTGTTTAGGTATTTGACGTATCATTTCTGCAAGTTTTTATTTTCCGGTGAGGGTTTTCTCACAGGTCTCAATCTGCAGGGATAGCTACCCCAAAATGGGATGGAATGACATGCCCTTAAACCGATGTTAGATTGTAAATTGTAACTGATACTTACTATAGCGCACTCAACAACCGAAGTTTTTCCGAGGCGCTTTACCAGTTTACAATAAAATTAAAATCCACTAGGCTTATGTACTAAATGTTTCGTTAAACAGGTGAGTTTTTAAATTAGATTTAAATATTGCAATACTTGGACTACATTTGATGCTGTCTGACAGGGCATTCCACAGCCACAGACCCCAAAAGACCTGTCAACAAATGTGGAATTACGTGTAAACGGCACAGTAGGAGATACTGACTCCTGATCACTGGATCTTAATCTGTACTTACATTGAGGGGCTTCATGCAGTAAATTCTTTAAATTCATTGGAGAGTCACCGTGGAGAGATTTAAATACCAAGAATAGCACCTTATTTTTAATACGTTGATTAATTGGAAGCCAATGCAAAGATTTTAAGCAGACCCTAGTACTGGCGAATTTACTTTCACGAAGTACTAATTTGGCGGCACGATTTTGAACACGTTTTAATATGTTTATATCACATGCCGGTAATCCCATTAATATTGCACTTGCGTAATCTAAGTGTGTGATGACAAGAGCTTGTTCAATAGTACGACAAGTATCATGATCTAAATAAGTTCTAATAATTCGAATTCGATGAAGATTAAGTGATGCAATTCGTGCTTTAAGAGTCACATGTTCTTTCAGAGACAAATATAATACGCCCACTTCTCTTAACATGCGTTCCATTTACATTCAGATCTTGTGTAATACATTTTGAAATTTTGACTTTTGACCCCAACATAATAAACTCTGTTTTGTCATTATTCATCTTTAGTCTACTGCAGTCCATCCATTCTTCAACACTGTTTAGGTACTTCTCTCAGCCGGAGATGCTTCCTCCTTCTGAAAGTGGATCATTTAAATCAATTTCCGTACTCAAGACTTGATCTCGGGTCACCTTGATCCCCGATGTGTTCCCACTTGTTTTTTGTTTTTTGTTTTTTTGGATCGCCTGCGCGCGGTCTGATCCTCCCCGAAGGGGCGATCGCGCTCTCGAGATCTGATCCGGGGAATGAGAGCGTTCCCACTTACAAATTGATCCCCTGCTCGGGGTCAGATCCGGATCTGATCGCCTGATCGTACTCAAGTGGGAACACACTCAACACGACGTCACCTAATGTGCTAGCATACAATGAAAATAATTGCGGACTAACCACCGAGCCTTGTGGTACAGAATAATCTACCGCACGAGGTTCGGAGTATGTCTCACCAACACGCAATAGGACTAAATATTTGTGTGGAATTCGAGGTTTTGCGAAAGGTAGCACCTGTTTGCACTTATACCTTCTTCTACATAACCAAAATATTTATCATCATGTAGGTGTACCCCTCCACTATTTCTCAGGATGGTCTAGCCCCCCCCCCCAAAAAAAAAGAAAACTAGAAATCCCTCGTTTAGAGTTTCAGAATACCAACAAAACTATGCAGAACAACATAGAAATAAATTTAATTAACTTAAAATATGTTTTATCGACAATAAATTTAAAAAAAGGAATGATTGAAACAGGTTTTGGTAAGTTCTGCCAGTCGGTGTCTGCACTATCTGCCGTGTTGCCGAGTGCTGGCAGAAACGGTCCTACTCCTGCTGTCGGTGCCCTCTTACTTATGTACCAATGTTCTAGTTAACTTTAAAATATTGTGTAAATAATATTTATTTCATACTGCTTGTGTTTCTCGTTTTCCTACATTTATTATTTCTTTTTACAACATGAAAGTGTAAAACAATCAACCTTGAAAAGTTCTGGAGCACCGGAGCACAAGTAATGATACAGTACTATCCCTGGCTGACATAACCTTTTGGTTTTCTTCGTTTTTCAAAAGTGCCGTGGTACCCTTGTTAAATTGTAGGAGTTGTCTTGGTGCCAGTGGCGTGGCCAGCAGGGGCAGGGGGAAGGGGGCAGAGAGTTCAAAATAGAAATTTTGGAGATACGATGATGGGCGATGTTGAAAAATAATGAAGGCGAGCAAAAAAAAAAAAAAAAAAAAAACACGGAGAGAGGAGGGAGGGGAGCGATGGGAAGTTGGTAGGGCGGAGTGAGGGTAAAGGCCTAGGGGAGAGTAACTGGGAAATTTTGGCTTCACAAGTGTGATCTTTTTATGATATTGAAAACTAAGACGAAACAGATTGACAGAAAAATTAAAACAAATTGTTCGGGAAGGTGTAAAATAATCGTTGATCCGACTTCGATTGGCCATACATACGCCTGTTGCTTATGCGCAGTCGAAAAAATACGAGTATGCGGCTGGGGGATGAGTAATGACAATGGAATCCGCAGCAGAACAGACGGCAAATTATGCAGGACGCATTGGCAATAGGCCTCTGAACAGTCATTCAGAACCTTCGATATTAATGATGTCATAGCTTCTGAAAACAAGTGTTCCGGATCTTTTTTTTCAATAGATTATGCCTTGAGGACGACCCGAATCCTCATTTTGAAACAAGGTAAATAAATTGCGAAAAAGTATGGGTTGTCAATGCCACCTAAGGTTATTGCTAAAGCGGCAATTTTCTCTCGGAGGGCAGGCCGCCCCTCTAAAACCCCCTGTGAAGAACACTCAGATCTAGTATAAACCAAGCAAAATATAGCATAATTTTGCACCTAATCCCTTCGAGACAGCAAAAAAATTTCAAAAGGGAGAGGGACACCCCTGCCCAGGACGGCGGTCAAGAATGGGGAAGATGAGTCGACTTTGCCCCCACACCAAAAACAAAATGGCTACGCTCCTGCTTGGTGCCCTTTTAAAGACTTAAACTTGCCTCAGTGCCTTCCTATTTTTTAAAATACGCCCAAGTCATTTTTTAACTTTCCTTTCCAAAATTTCCTTGCTCCACATTAGTCAATAGTGTATGGCCTGGACTTCAGAATACAATTGCTTATATGGGTGTCTTAAAGCGATCACAGTTGTGGTTGAACATAGGCAAATATTAGCACTGTGTTTAGCATTATGGAAGTGTTTTTGTTCGCAAACAAAATACAATGATTTAGCTTTGATTTTTTCTATCCCTAACAGGAAAACCATGGATTACCACATCGTAACCTGGGCAGCAATACTTTCCATGTGCCTACTTGTTACCCAAGTGACGTCAGCACACCCATTAGAATGGGAGACGCCCACCGATGACACACAGGCCAACCGCGTGTATGGAGTAAGTACTATATTTTCTGCTTATAGTGCTCGTAATTTCAAAGAAAGATGGCGGGCAACTACCAGAAACGTCATATTTGACTCCAATAGTTGGTCACTTTTCGTTCACCTGTACATCCATAGGTTAGATTACGGGGAACAAGGGGGCACTTTCTCCACAGTTTTTCCAAATCTAAAAAATAATAAAAATAATGAAAAAATGAACGAAGGAGAGACCAGAGCAATTATGAGGGCATTTTTATTATAATGGTAAAGTTTGCGATTTAAAATGAAGGAAAACATTAATTTCAAATATCATAACAACCAAGAAATATTTTTCTTGGCGCGCTCCAACAACATCCATCACCCTCATGAAATGGACCGACGGTTACCATCTGAAATTCGCAATCACGATGAGTAAAGTATTTCATCTACATTTTAAATTACCTGGGGACAAGAAATGGTAAAAATAGCCCACAAACCCATCAACTTTAAGAAAATTATCTGGGAGGACCATCAGTTCCCAGCCGCCAGCTTCGCGCCTACGGAGCTCGCGGTTAAAATCTTCGCCGGCCACATATTATGAAGCATTTTTTTCTGTTGATTCCCATGGTTATGTCTCTTTAAGAACTACCCATAAAAACATTTCGTTTATTTTGGAAAGTGCTATATACACCATCACCCCAACCTTTCATCGTTCTTATAAAATTATGCTTTAACCTGTATTTTCGAAATTATCTTTCACAGTAATGAAAATCTTGAGGGTTCCTGGTCTCAGAACATAGACAAAAAAGAGAGAAGGAATAGATTGCTGGGGAAATTTAGATAGTCTTTGATGTTATGGATAATATTACATTCTAAAAATAAAGAAAAACAATAGACCACAACTAAGTGTTGTTTTCTTCGACGCCCTTCTCGCTCACCTATTATAAATGTTATTTCGTGATTACTTCCAGAAGAACATCTTGCCCGTTCCATATTCATATAAAATTTTCTCTCATCATAGCAACCGCAACAAGCCAAGCCTCCTTCCCTTCATCATAAATAATGACATGTTGTTCTGATTTAGGCTAGTAGTAGAATGGTGAAAAAGTGATTTTTCTTATCTGTTTAGAGCGTATCCGATTAATTTTAAGAAAGCCTAATGGCTTATTCTAATTGTTTTTTTATTTTTAAACACCTCAGGGCTTCCGGGGTCGTTACAACTCCACCCCCACCAGTGCGTTGCCCTTGTACCCCACTAGGAGCCCTAGAGAGGACTCCTGGAACCCCACGCCTTGAATGGAGGGCGTTTGGCGTTTATTAAGGGTCGTTGAGTGGAAGGGTGGTCTATTCCAGCTGCTGTGCACCGAAGAGTTTTACATGTGCATGGGTTCGAATCCCGCTCGATGTACGTGGGTTTTTCTTCTACCTTGTAATTTGGCTTGCTATCAAAATCAGTTGCCCAACCGGCGAAGTCGGTTGCTCACCGGACTGAAGCACCCTCAGCAGACCAATTAACTAGTCGACTTTGTTTTTGCCCCCCCCCCTCCTTGAGACACCGAATCCCGTTCCTATGTACATCAGGGCCTCGTCCCCTCACCCATGGCAGCTTTTGCATTGCCATAAGAAACGTAATGTTTGTCACCTTTTTCATAGTAACGCTCTTATAAACATCCTATACTGAACTTGGCGGACCGCTTGAATGCAAAATACGCACTGATTTTGAAATACATTGGAAGGAGGTGACCTATTTGACCTGATACACTTACCCAAGTCTTCTTAATAGAAACAAAGCACTGCCGAGGAGATAAATTAAAAGTCGATAGTTATCGTCTGTGAGCACAGCTACAATCTTCCAGTACATTACATCGACCTTGTTTCGTTGATTCACGAATTTCACGTATTAAACTAAAAATACCGAAAGGCAAGAAGCGCAAACCACGGTTGGCAAGGTTTTGACGTATGTAGTTTTACCGGCGGTTTTTATCGACGTGTCGAAATCTTTTTGTGTCAAAAATTCATTTGTAGTGTCGTTGTAATGTAATAATCAATGATTTTCTCTATAGTTTGTAATAAAAACGAACAAAATAAGCAAAAGAGAGAGCGATACTGTTTCTGACTGCAAATTGTGGGAATCCAAAATAACATAAAACTATAAGCATCAACCTTTTATACTGGATCATTAAAAGAGTGAGCACGAGGTTGTCATTTGTAGAATATCCCAAGGTCCCCGCACGATATTTTAAGAGGTGGAGCTATGCCTCATATTGGAGGGAATAATGGGAGGGGGTTAAACCCTCCCAAATCCACTGAAAAAAGAACATCGCTCTCAAATCTGTGTCTGTCATGAATGTTTCTTTTTCTCTTTCAGCAAATCAGCGGCTCAGATAACAGTCGTTCAGGAGCAAGTCCTGCCTATGTATCCATGCCTATGCGCCGGAGGCAGAAGGTTTTCAGAAAATGCTTTGATATCGTTCGTCAAGCTATAAAGTGGTGCAGGGTATGTTTTAAGCTGCTTTTGCTTGTAGTTACCCAGAGTTAAGTATTTGACGACCACACCGTCCCATCGCAAATGCCTCTCACCCCTCCCGAATTGAAGGGGGAAGACAGGCTCACCTTTCGTTTAAATTACATGCAATTATGGTTTGTATATAATTTCCTCCTCTGTAAATACATCTACAAAATAAGGGTTGAATCCAGTTTCCTAATTTTCAGGAAATACGGTCATGCTATGTATAAAATGAGGAGCAAAAGGAATTCATTCTACAAAGCTTGATGTTTTGACCTAAACCTTGGAAAAATAATAGTGGTTCCTTAGAGCATGGGTTTTAAAATGGCCTTGCAAGCCATATCCTGCCTGAGGAGGTGCTCCAATTTAGCTGCCAAGCAGGCTGAGATAGGAAAAAATGAGGGTTATTAAAACAAATACGGGGATTGTCATTTATTTTGGGAAATTTTGTGTAGACTAAATTATAATACTTCTTGGTGATGTAAAATGAAGTAAAAAGAATCTAAAACGTCCTAAAAATCGGACTACTTTTGTTTTCGTATAGCTTCGTCCATATATCTATCGGTTTCATTCATTTCACTATTAGGTACCTCATGTATGGGCAGCTTGGGTGCAGTAATTGTTCAAATCCATGTAACTGTAGGGTCTTCCCTCAGTAATGTGAAAATCGGAACTTTTAACCTAGAGGGTCAAAACTTTCACAAAAAGGTGGTAACATGACTTTGACCTAACCTTCTTTAGGTGCAAATCCCAAAGCACTAGAAGGGAGGGATTTAAGGCTCACTTAAATACCCTGGAAAAAATTCAAGTCATGATGGTCCATGGTGCAATTTTAGGCATTCTCCCATGACGTTAATCCATTAAATGACTGTTTCCTGCATTTGCGAGTTTAATTTTCTTGAATCAGCTATACTGCAAACTATGGAGTTAAACATATACTTATCTTTGTTAAGATTCTGGAAACAGTGTAGGTGTGTGAGGAGGAAATACCCCATTTTCAAAAGTTGGAAGGGGGACGTGTTCCCCCGTCCCTACCCGTCGATCCCCGTCTTTTCAACTGCCGCTCTCCAAATCCAACCAGGAGGGCTACTCCTCTATCCCTGGAATAGACAAAATTAGGCCAGTGGAATAAAAATTCCGACAACTTAAACCACAGAAGCAATCGCGGGATTTGTGAGCAATTATCTTTCATAAGTGATGTGGTGTTACCGCATCCGTGTCAAAATTGCTTACTTAGCAGGCTGTACGGCATATTCCTTGTTCAGTCATATGTGGGGGGAGGGGGACCGGGTCTCAGAGGGGTTGAGCAAACAGAGTCTGCTCCACAGGGTAGTAAGAAGAAACATGAAAGTCACTAGATGGGCAGAAGGGGACATATTGCTCATGTAGTAGGCCTACTGTACAGTTTGTTTGAATCGGGCAACGGTACTGCTTTCCTTACTTTCGTATGAGGAGGGACTGACGAATAGGCTAGTTTGCAGGGCTAGGCTGGAAAGATGTGTCTAGACTAGAGGTAGGATATGTGGCTTTTGGAATTATTGTACATTTAAAAATTAAAATCTTCACCCGTTCGGCGCGCCATCCATTCAGTTTGCATCTGGATAAAAGACCAATATATCTTAACAGTGTTCTCCACACGTCCAAATCTTGTCCGAGCGCTTATCTCTGATCTGGTAGATGACACTGATCGCAGTATTGGGGGGTCTAAGGGGAGGGGTTCCCTCTCCTCCTTTTGAAATTTTCCGCCCACGTTAGGTGGGCTAGATGCAAAATGGTGCTGTATTTGGTGCTAAATTTGAATTGAATAAATCATCAAGAGTTCCTGTTTTGTAGGATTTTTTTCAACTTACTTGTTTTAGTAATTTTTTTAAAACCACTCTAAAGTAAGTAAACAGTAAAGTGTTAAACTACATTAACCATTGCCATGTTTACTCATATCTAATGAAATTTGGATATGGAAGTGATTAAGACAGCAGTCACAGCCTTTTCAAAATTCTTGGTAGCAGTCTTCTCATTACACCACTCTGGTACATCTTGTCCCTGCAGTTGGCAAACACGGTTGCATGGTAATCAGGTAATAGACTCTCAAAAAACCTTCCCAATGTTTTCTTTAACTTTACTGGAACTTGTAAATTTTATTAGTTTTGGTAAAGTGTGAGTAGAATTTTGTGACACAAAACCGATGGCAAACTACGAGGTCATCACGACCATTTTTGGCGTCGGCGTTAAATTTTTGAAGGGCATTACGATGTTGTCGCTTATTTCGAGCACTGGTTAAAGACGGCAAACATGGAAGTCGTCGAGTGATCTATCGTAAGTGCAATACTCGTGCTAGTAGTATCAAAGTTATATAAACCATAGTAGCCCAATTGAGGTAACCGGTGATCAAAATCATGATCCAGTTTTTTCAATCAAATACTTAACTTCTGGGGAGATAGAAAGTGTTTAGTTCTCTTTGCAAACGTTTCCAAAAGATTTTTTTGTCCGCGCGGCTAAGGTTTAAGTGCGGGCGGCAACTTCAAGACCGGGCGATGACGCACTCTCTTCATATTTTGTCCGGGCGCGTCGCCCGACAAAACGGCTAGTGGAGAACACTGCTTAAGTCAAGCTTGGATCTGAGCAACGTGCTGAAATTTATCTCCCTGATTATGACTGTATGGCCCTCAGAACATTAAAAATCTCACACAAGGACCTCTTTCTCGCCAAATGTGTCAAGGAGACCCCAAAAACCTTTGATGGTATTTTGCGAGGGTTTCCTCCTCGCGAATGAACCTCTTTTGTGGAAACTGTTCCCCCTGAAAGTAACGGTGAAGGTGCCAGTACGCTTGTTAAGAGGGCAAGGGAAAGGGGGCCAGGGAAAAACAATTTCAAAGTTGCATGTACGCCACTGAATCTGGTGTAAGCTTATTATCAGCATCGTCAGGCTTGGATTAAGGCTAAAAGTAAAGAGCATATTATTCAGTTATTGTAATACTTGTGATCATCTGTTTAGTGTGCATCAAATTTCATATAGAACTAATTACATGTTTTAGTCTAGTGTCCATAATTTTGTTAGTTATTTTATAGCTCCTGGGCTTTCCCTATGTATTCTCCTAGAAGTTGCATTGGACCCAGTTGGACCGACCCTATACACGACGCCCTCGGATGCAATCCTTCGTGCTCCGATTCAGTCAAATCCCAAAGACGAAATCTTGGGTACCGTGGGCACCTGTCCGTGGCCCACATTTTCCCGATAAAAACGTGGCGCTCTAAAGAAAATAAGAGGCACAGGCCTAAATTATTTTTGTATATTTGCTGCATTGGTAACTGGACAGAAGTGTTTTTTTATGCTATCACAGATAGACACTCGTATAAAAGTTATTTTGTGTTGTTCTGTTTCAAAGGCAATTTTACTAAGTGTCATAGACATTGTGTGATTTCCAGGGCCTTTTTACGAAGTTTTTAGTGGGGGCCATTTGACGAAAGGGACCATCTAAGCGGAGGGCCGCTACTGACTGGTGCGTACTTTACGACGAAATTTTTCCGAAAAATGTCTGCCGGTAGTGGCGTGCTCACGGGCCACGCAGTATGTTGTGTGATCGCTGGCCTTGGGGAGGTGTCTAAGAGGAGGGGTGTCCCCTCCCTTTTGGAAATGTTTGAAAAAATTGGCGTCCTTCCATGCAATCTGGTGCCATATATGCTACCTTTTGGAGTTAAACTTGTATTAAAATAATTGACGTATTTTTAGGAACTGAGAACTAAAAAAAATCGGCATCAACTTGGAAAAGTTTTGAAATATTAGATGTCCTTGCATGCAATCTGGTGCCACATATGCTACCTTTTGAAGCAAAACTTATATTAAAAACTTTACGTATTTTTAGGAACTAAAAGAATCGGCATCAGTGAGGGGGCATGGTCCAATGGCCTCCCCCGTGTACGCTAGTACTGTCCAGATTGCCAGAAAATGCACTCCACATGGCTTACATGTAAATTTGTCTATCCTTATTTTCTTCAGTGAGAGAAGTAGTTTAGTACTTTCCCCTATCCTGTCAGCATAAAATTGGGCTATGTTTACACGTTTGAAAACGAAATTTCCCGAAAAAGGGACCATACTGGGGGAAGGGCAAATGAGCTAAGTGGGGTCCGTGTATGGGACTGGGGGCCCACGGCCCACCCGGTAGGTATGTTAAAAGGGCCCTGGTGGTTTCCTCTGCCGATAGGGTAATGACAAAATAGGTGAATCATGTTTCTCAAATGAGCGCTATCATGTTCTTAACCAAAGACTAAAGTCCTGACTTACCCGACAAAGTGATTTTACCGGATAAAATGTTACGAGCAGACCTCTTCCTAAACAGCTCCCTGCACTGGCTGCACGCTGAAATTTTCTTGTGATTTTCCTCATGAATGTATCGACTGTGACCCTCATGGAAAGACGGGGAATGTATAAATCGAGTTCTTTAAGGAATGTCTAGATGTAACTGACAAGTGCCGAAGTTTCCAGCAAGCTGTAGGTATATGTTTTCAAACTTTTTCTTAATACGACTTTCATCCACTGATGGTAGCGCTTCTCTTAGATAGTAAAGCGGCGTTACCACGGTCAGGTCAGACGGTGCGGCGGGAGGGGGTTACTCCTTTTTGGAAGTATACATGGGGATGTTCAAGTCATGTTTTACTGATTTATTATTATAAGCAATTACCTTACGGAGGGCTGATTCAGGCGACGTAAGGAACTTCGAGACTAACTTGAAATAATGAGTTTGATCTAGAGCTGGACATAAAATTAAATAAGATGCCTTTTGTTGAAAAGAAAGAACACTGAGTTCTTTCCCCGTTTGAACGGCCAGGGTGAAAATCCCCATTAAAGAATTACAACAGTCATTTAATCGGACCCCCGTCGTTCTTCTTCAGACGTATCGTTACTTCCTATTCTGAACTCGAGCGAGCTTCACATAATATATTTACACGTTTAAAGCTCAAGTCGCTATTACTATGTAAAAATAGTCTAATGCAAACAGCCGTTTTTTTCTTTTTGTCTTTTGCCAGGTTTCAACAAGATCTGTGAGCCGATGATTTAAAACGTTTTCTGCAGGTACCAACCCACAATATTCTGCGCGTCTTACACATCCACACTGGTCTGGTCCATATCTGACACTTATACCGAGATCACCATCTGGAGAAATGCGACCCACTTGCAACATTTTCAGCAATGCAAAGCAGCAGAAGTGGAGTATCACCTTTTGGGGAGAACCAAACATTTTATTCTTAGTTCAAATTAGAAGTTATATGGAACTTCTGTAAATCGGTGGCTTGCTGATTACAACAGAATATCTAAATATAGCCTACTGATTGGCTTTAAAAACCTAAACCCATAGATAATTTCATCTAGCCTATGACGGTTAGCTTCCTGTTCTAATTTAAAATTTAATAAAATGTCTTTGTACTATATTTATGCTTTAGGTAAACAAAATTGTTTGGTAGTGCACACAACATGGGAATGTTTTAATGTTGCCTATAGAGTTTTTTCTGAATTTTCTACGTTCATAGAAGGAATCCATTGTGGTTCTCTGTCTGATGTCTTCATAACTCCCAAATTATCTTTGTGCCAGTGTAACTAACCTTTACTGAATTCTTGATAAAAATCTTACGGAGGATGTGGCATTGGTGGAAATGAGTCTTGATCAATGTAAGAAAAGCGACGACAACTTAAATTGATCAAGAAACATTTCCACCAACGTCACACTCATCCCACAAATGATTTTTAACAAGAATTCAGTAAAGGTTAGTTACAGTTGCATGCCCAATATGAAGTGCGTCATCAAAAAGCACAATAGCAGGATCCTCCGGCCAGAAAAAGCTGCCAGCGCGAGCCCACGTGCAATTGCCGCACGAAAAGAGTACGTATGGGCGCTCAAGCGGAATAACAGCAATCATGAGATCAAATGGAGAGTGATCAAGAAAGCACCACCACAAAATCTCCCAACGGCAGCTGGTGTATGGAAGAGAACGTCGCTGTTATCTGCACTAACAGAGCGAATCGACTTAAATAGTCGAGCCGAATTAGTGTCTAATTGTAGGCACCACACCTTGCAGCCTTGCCCACCTGACCGTGACGATATCACTTAGCTTGAATCATAAGTGTCATACTTCAAAATCGCGTTTAGCGTGAAACACGTGTAGCAGACTGTTGCATATTAGTATATATATATATATATATATATATATATATATATATATATATATATATATATAATGCTCTTAGTTTTCTAATTGAGCACTATACTCCCACGAGTCCATAGCACGATTACAAATATATATATATATATACATATATATACATATATATGTATAGACAGTAAAAAGTACGCAAATAGGCACATAATAGGCTGACTTTAGAAGTACGTAACAGATAGATTTTATTTGAAATTTTCGGTCCTCCTGCGACCTTCTTCAGCAAAGTAGAGACTTTACTTTATATACATATAGTATATATAGTAATTTTCGCGTTCAGACTTAAATTTGTTTTAGGGCATACTACATTTAAAAGAGAAAATGATGCAGAATAACTCCTTGGTTTACTTTCAGTATCCAATGTTTTTCTACAGTGACAAAATGAAATATACCTGTGAGCAAAAAGATTTGTGAGAGTTAGCAGATTTTTTGAAAATAAAATTTGGGCGACTGGTTTCTCCCTTTAATTTTTGTTATTTTAGGACCATACATATGGAAATTGTACTAAAATCCATCTGCGTCAATAGTATCATTAAGAATTTTGCCGGTTTTTGATACTTTTTGGCGACAAAAGGAAGTTTTTGATTGGTTTTTGACAGGTCATTTTATACTGTCACATCAAAATCAGGTTTTCGACTGTAGAGAATCCAAGCTTGCCTAAAAATAGTACATAGTGTCCATTATGCGCTTACAAATTTCCCCTCTATGTTATTCAATTTTCTCCTACCCTAACATATCAACTTTAAACTGATATGAAATTTCGTTTCACTGTCATGTTTTTGACAGATAGGTCTGTGTAAGAAAACACACACATGACTATTGTTTGACAAGTCAGATCTAGATTTACCTCCAACAAGGGACCTCTATACACATGGGATGTAACCCATGCTATCATATGTACTAACAATGCATAATAGTGGATAACCACTATTTCCATCAATCCTTACTTCACACTCTGGGCTTTACTGCCCAGCCATGTCCTTGGGCTACTGGGGTGTAGAAACATGATTATTCGGTAGGGGTGTGAGGTATGTGAATGAGGTCATCTTCATGTGGACCGAAAAAATGTGTTCCACTTATGAAAAAGTAACTAGCTTTTAAGTACTCAATGAAAACTAGTTTAGATGTCATTGTAACTCGAAATAATATTGACTTCTGTACTGCTTTTGTGACTTAATGTTTAGTATACCACAAGCAATTAACATGCAAAGTATGGTGCCATTACTGCATTTGTTCCATTCATGTTGTGTTATGATTTTGACATGTGTTAGTACTCACCGAACTACTTTTTCTTGAAAGGGCGATGAGTGTAGGGTGGGGGCGTTTCGAGCTTAGAAGGGCATATGAAGTCATTCTAATCTTTTATTGATAAAAATATTGACTAGTATTTCCCTCTTTACATACCGTATATCTCCAATCATCTCACGATGCCACAGATTTTTAATTGAATAGCCAAGATTATCATACAGACTGACCAATAAATCAACGGTATAAGCGTGCATTGGTCAGGATTTTAACTGAGTGGTCTCTTTATGACGTAAGCTTGATTCCACCTTTTGAGGAGTGCATGTGTCCTATGATGTTCCAATTTTTTACTGTCCTGAACAAGAAGATTTTTACATAATTTATTTCGTTAAAAAATCTTTCCATTAACAAAAAGTATACTTGATAAATGTTTATGCTTCTGAAAACCTTACTGATAACATTTCAGATCTTAAAGGTCACGTTTTTTCTTCTTTTGTGTTGTTAAATTACTCATGTCTGTAGTATAAAATGTATTGTTTCCACTATGTTTTGCTGAGGTTATATAACTGTAACTAATACAGGAGAACACTTAACGTTCCACAGGAAAAAGATCACTTAAACATCTTTATGGCGTGGGTGTGTCCTCTTTACGTCATTTTGTTGCAAAACCAAGGCAGTTCACGGTAACAACAACTCCCTGATTTCTGGGCACTGACGGCAACCCCCTGAATTCAGGGCACTCACGACAACCCCCTGATTTCAGGGCACTCGCACTTCACTTCCAGGGTGTGCACAATTCATGTCATCACTGTTTTTAAATACGAAAATTCGGCCTTCATATGAAATTTCTTCCCATTCAATTAGGCCTTTGTCTGAACGTACCTGTGTGAGCACTCTTCCCCTCTCAATGGCTACACCCCGCTACCCAGGGTGACACCGGTACTGTAAACTGTAGAATGTAGAACTAAAGTTGAAAATTAGTAAGGTAACGATACAAGTCGATCTTGTACTGAATTCTGAGTGCGTGACAAGCACTTAACCGAAGATGTCCATAATAATCAAGTTCAACCAAAGGCATTTCAATGTCTTGTCGCTTTTCGCAGATCGCCGTAGGTACCCAAAGTATCCGGATATCGAAAGTTGAAATAAACTTTTTATATCGTAATCTTCTAGTTATCTATATTTTCAACAGCACGCAAATTGAACATTTACTGACTTGCTTTTCAAACAAGACCCCTCCCCCAGGAAACCGATCACTAACACCCACTTTCGCCCCCTACACTTTCAAAAGCTTCCTACGCTTGTGTAAAGCCCGTTTTTAACACCAAAACATTAACAGACTTGCTAATACGACGATTCTGCCTCCAGTATACAATATGTTTCGCCAGTATGGTGGAAAATTTGGCATCGAATGTTTGAGTCGAGTCCTTGAACAGGACCGTATACTAACTTACGTTAACGGTTGAACCTGCTCTGCCCCACGAAGTATACCTAACATAGAGTCCTGCTCAAGGACTTAGTTGCCTCTGACTCAAATATATGGACTACGACATGCTGATATTCAGAAAACATACACCTTAAAGTACCCTACCATCTATCCAAAATGTAGCTTAAATGAACTTTTAGACTATGAACCCACCCCCACCCACACACACACACACTTTGGTGCCACCAGTGATTGTGCCCTTCAAATCCTAAAAAATGAACCTTACTGCCACTTAATTTAAGCAGGGAGGTCCTAACACCTCTCTGCTTAATGAGAAATCCGAGTCAGGTTTAATTTATCCCCTTTCCGAATTGTCTTCCCCCTCCAAGGCTTAGTCCAAATCCTGATGCATGTGTACGTGAAGAGAGGTGCTGTAGTAGCAACCTCCTGGTTACCTCTATAAGCACACCCAGAAATTTCATGTGAATTGTTAAAAAGAAGGGTTTAAACCTAAATTTAGTAAAAACATGTTAAAGGGGAACTCAGTCTAAGCATTATGGTGAAATTTGCCTTGAATTGCATTGGATTCCTAATTTGTGGTTCTCCGGATACTGGCCCAAATGACGTAATCAAATTTTCAGCCTGAGGTAACTTGAAGCAAGTACACGTCACATCATAACCTTAAATTAAGCAATAATATTTTTTCTTTTATTTTAAACCCACCCCCCCCCCCCCGCAATTTCACGTCTTCGTAATTAAGTGAAATTGTCAATGTATATAAGAGGCGTGGGAATTTTAAAAACTGCAAGTAAAGCTCATGTCCTTATCTATTCCAAAATTGAAAAAAAGGAAAGGAAACAAATGTTGTTCATAAATGTGACTAGAGAAGACCTAAGTCCTTGAAGTGAGTAAGTCATTTTCTGCTTCAAGTAAAGCCACAAATAAGTAACTCAATCTGCAATCATCTTAGCACACATAGGAATTGAGGCAAAATTTCACAAGCGTGCCTACGTTAGTGTATGCTTCACAAATCAAAAAATAAATTTCCAGGATGGAAAAATGATTCGACCGATTTCTTGTATTCTACTTAAAATAAATGCATATTTACAAACGAAAAGCGAGAATACAGTTAAACACTTATGTTTCACCATCCTCAAAACAATTCATTACAATTCATGACGTAATCGTCTTTTTAACAACATGCTATTTTAGTTCTCCGACATTTCCACGTTCTGACTTTATGGGCGAAGTGCAGGCATGTGGATTTGAGAGGTGGATCCACATTTTCGTTTCGTTTTGCAGAGATAAATAGTGTCTGTTTAAGCCCTACATCAATGATTATAACTCTAACATAACCCTTACCAAATGACCTACCGTACTTACCCCTACCCCTGTATAACAAGGGGTTCTCAAGTTCTTTGGAAGGAAGGTCACGCTTATCAAGGTTTAACCTCACACTGTAAAGACACGGGTAAATTTGACCCAAATTTGGGTCAAGAGGGAACCGTCCAAAATTATTGGGTCAAATAATGGCCCAAAAAGCTTCATTTGAGCCAAATGGGGTTAATATTTGACCCAAAATGTTGATTCAGTTCCCTCGTGACCCAAGTGTTTTTAGAGTGTAGAATTATTATTGCAGCTAGAACTCAAGTAGTTTTAAATTTTCGGCTGTGCCGGTATTCGCTGTCTATTTACGTGCAATTCGCGGGTCCCAGATGGTCAGTGGGCAGACTCCAGGGAACCTATGTCCTGTAAACATGAAGACCTCGAAACAAAGAGACGTGGGAACCTGACCATTCACCATCACCGATACAAGTTTATTGAAGAGTGGGGCTTACCCAGGTAGAGAAGCAGGTCCAAGAACATAGGCGTAAGGGACTCTTCCAATTTGGGGAGCAGAAAATTTTTTGCCCGAATCTCAATCTGTCAAAAAAGTTGTCCGAATTTCGTTGCAGTTCAGGTGGATAAAATAGACCACCAAACTACTACATGCACGCGAAACAAGCGAACATTTTTGCACATTTTTTCGGGCATTCGATCAAAAATTCGGAAACTCAGTAGAAAATTCAGGAAATCTTTTCACTTTTACTTCATCTCTGCCAGAATTTCACCTATACTGTGCCCGAATTTTTTTGGGACAGTCTTCCCCCTGTCCCGAGTGGTACGCCTATATCCTGGAAATTCATTGGTGTACGGACGGGCAGGGCGGCAGCTCCAAGAAGCCTTGATGCGTCACTGAATTCTCTGACAAGCATATTACTGGGGGAACTGGGGGAACAAGTATGCCGGGTCGCACATACTTTCCTCCCACAAAATGGTTCGTCATTCATCTGAATGGGCTGGCGAGCAGAGGACAAAATCGTCCATTCAATTCCATAACAGTGACTTAAGCTCATATTCTGAATTGACAATCTTTTCTCAAAAATATACCACTCATGTGTCATTAGGACAATAATACAGTTTTTAAAGCGTAATCATTACTTCTAAAAATTGCAAGTTTTTTTAAAAACGCAATGCACAACAGCAAAACCAAACCGGAAGGGCTGGGAGAGAGGGACTCAAACCTCTTTGCTCATATAATTAATTCTGGTTGAAAGGTTTCAGACAAAGTTTGGAGTCGCTGCTTTCCTCAAAAATAACTAACTTCCTTCGTTAACTTTTTTACCAAATTTTATAAAAGATAAGAAAACAAAATACTTCTGACGAAAAGCAAATTGACGTTTGGTATTTTTTATAACAAAATAGATTGAGATCCTTAAATGGACATTTATTTCATTGAATTCTCCTCCCCTATACACGTACAATGTTCGAAAGAAAGTGCATGTACCTGGAAATTGGTTTCTATAATGTATTTACAAAACCCGATTCAAATGAGAGCTCTAAAGCTTTAAAAATTTACACAAAAGTACTGTGAAAATTACATACACCTTGTGCAGTACAGTAAAATTATACATGTAGAATTATCCTTGTCTTGAGCACTTACACAAAATGAAGACAAGTTCTTCATTAATTATGAGAAAAATTTTACTTAAAAGATCTGATTCTAAAAAGATTCTAAAAATCCTCTAAATCGGTGTTTGGAAATTAAACCTTTGAAACGTTTTTGCGCAAACGTACTAACCATGTAAAATGCGAAACACGCGTGTTGAAACCTTAAATGAGTTACGGGTAAATGTGACCCCAAATTGGGTCGAAACCTTAAATGAATTACTGCTAATGATGAAAGTGTATAGATTTGAGACCGTTCAAATGTGTTTATAAAGTGTAGCAAAGTGTTAGCAGCAGCGGCTTAACGATGAGCCCGGGGCCCCCGGCTTCTTTACCAAATGGGCCCCCAATCAGGAGGTCCAGTGGCGCCGCCAGAGGTTGGCGATTGGGGTACTACAGAAGATGGTGCTTTAAAGGGATTTTCCAGAGACAAAATTCAGTAAGTTCAAAAAATGCAGAAAATTTTTCTCTTTTAGGATGTGAAAACCGCATCTCAATAGCTTGCAGCGTTTGGAAGATACAAATTT
>WURT03651959.1:2549-18969 GCA_009936505.3 Holothuria glaberrima
TATCCCAAAAATCCACCAACACATTATCTGTCCTTTATATCTTTATTAATTGTTAAGCATGATAGAAATCAGAAAAGAAATGAATTTTCTGATGTACTATAAGATCATAAAAGAAATTAACAGATGGTATCTTTCTGCCTTTTTTAGAACCAATCAACGGTGGCTTGCTACACCACCTTCAATGAATACCTCCTACAGTTAGCAGCCACCAACCATAGCCATACCACCATATGCACAGCAGCTTTGAACAGAACAGTATCTGTAAGTCAGTGAACCTATGATCTTGTACTTTGACTGTTATTAACATGGATGGGATGATTAAATCATAGCTACTAACCTAATGTTTGCCTTTATTTAGTCAGTTCAAATGACGTGATCATGCAGGTGAGATCTATGTAAGAACTGTTTTCATTAATGACTAGAACAATGGACACTGGGAATGGGGAGGGGGGTAGGGGTCGCATGGAAGGAGAGATGTGGTGTTTATGCTAAGTGGCACTCATGCAAAGTGGGAAGGGGGATATGAGGAACATGCTGAGAGATATCTAGGAAACTGTAATCACAGGGAAATGGGAACTTGCCTTTCCCTCCCCCTCCTTCCCCCTCCCCCACCCCATGCCCTGATGGAAATTCACAGATCCTATTTAATGTCATGAAATGGTTGCCCTGAAAGGTTAAACTTAGAAAGCAGAAAAAAATTATAAACCAAAAAATGTATTACAGAAGACTGTGCTCATTTTCTAAGCGTTAGATACCTGCAGAACTTTTAATTGAGAACATTCTATCCACCTTTTACTTGCATGAAACTTTACATAAAGCTTTTACTAATAGAGAATATATTGGAACTTTTCTCTGCCTTGACTCTTTGAACATTTTAGTTAAAAAGAGCTCCAGAAACAGGGAAGAGATTCCCCTATTGCTGAGCACTTGAAAAATAAAGAGTATTCAGAATAAAAGCTATAGAAAATTTTAAACCATAGGTAGTGGCCCCAAATTAGGTTGCAGCAAGTATTTCCTTGGTCACAAGAATTCAGAACTGTGTGAATGTCGCAGACTTGTGGTGAGTAGGTACTCGTACTCACAAGTAGAGACACTCCACTTATATTCACAACCAGAGACACTCCACTTGTACTCGTACTTACAACCAGAGATACTCTACTTGTAATCACAACCAGAGACACTCCACTTGTACTCGTACTTACAACCAGAGATACTCTACTTGTAATCACAACCAGAGGCACTCTACTTGTACTTACAGACTGAGTGAGATACTCCACTTGTACTTGTTCTTACAACCAGAAACACTTTACTCATACTCACAACCAGAAACATGTACTCCACTTATATACTAACAGCCAGAGACACTCCACTCATACTCAAACCAGAGACACTCCACTTACTCCACTTATAAAGTAGTCACAACCAGAAACACTGCACTCATACTCACAACCAGAAACACATACTCCACTTATACTAACAGCCAGAGACACTCCACTCATACTCAGAGCAGAGAAACTCTACTTATTCCACTTATACTCACAACCAGACACTGTACTCATACTCACAACCAGAAACATGTACTCCACTTATACTAACAGCCAGAGACAGTACTCCACTCATACTCAAACCAGAGACACTCTACTTACTCCACTTATACTCACAATCAGACATACTGTACTCATACTCACAACCAGAAATATGTACTCCACTTATACTAACAGCCAGAGACAGTACTCCACTCATACTCAAACCAGAGACATTCCACCTACTCTACTTACACTCACAATCAAAAACACCCCACTTGTACTTTCAACCAGAGACACCCCTCATGTACTTGTACTCAAATCAGAGATACACCACTTGTACTCATTACAATGTACAGGCTCACACTACAAGTCCAGAATATAGTTAAGATAATGTTAATTGTGCAACCCACAGTATAAAGCAGATATCACACAGGAAACTGCAAACATTGTCATATGTACTCATCATATTTACTCGTCATAGACTGTTTTCCAAATGGCAGTTATGCAGTATTACCACTGGTGTAGAGTTTTAGTAACATAGTTTTTGGCAACAGTAAAATGCCATTGACATGAGAGACGTGCCAAAATCCATCCCATAATCCTTTGCAATCACTATTTGGAAAAGGGTCAATGCCTGTTGTGTTTCATTTTAGTAAGTTTGGTCTATCAATGTAAGTTTATCTTCATGTGGAAAACTTACATACTGTCTTTGTCATAGTTGACTAATAGTTTCCACCCCTGACCCCTACCTTCTCCCTTGTGCTTTTCAATTCCAAAAGCTTGAATTGTCAACCTTTCAACTGATTGGCTGGAATAATTTACATCATGGTTATTCCCCCCTTCCAAGTCTTTCAGGGACTATTCCCCATTTACAAATTTATCTGCTTTTACAGAGCAATAGTTACAATTTAATGGTGCACCCCCCCCCCCCCCCAGTTTTCCTTTACTATAATCCTAGGGTAAATTGATATCAGGGACAGGATTAATTTTAGTTTTCCTTGGGTTCTTCTCTAAGTTCCCCCACTTGTAGGCATCAAATTCCACCCCCTTTGTGATACAGTATAGAGTGGATATTCATGCTGCAGCTCTCAAAAAATGATGTAAACTTCACGAAAAGAAACTTTCTCCATCACTGTCTAGACAAATCTAGAAATGTCATCACCTGAAGATTTGCCAATGTAGTCAGTTTTTCTTCAGATGCATCTAGACAATTTCATCCTTAGCTTGTAATTTGCTCAAAAATGCATTGAAATGAACAGAAATCATGCCCTTAATGGGACACATCTGCAACTGTGTGGGTGGAAGACATTGCCTAGAGAGAACTGTATTCTCCAGATTTCTTTTCTTCAAGATTTTATCAAATATTGCCAAACATTCACCAATAGCTACCTTTAGAAAGTACTTTTTGAGGAGGAAATATAATTGCTTTAGTGTTTGGTAAATAAACTACAGTAGTTACTTTGCATGAATTGTTTCCATGGATACTGCAGTATCTTGAATGTGCTTGAAATAGAAATGTTGCAGATCTATCCAGTTGTCAAAATACAATGGAGCATCTGATGTAATGGTATCTTTGTACATGT
This sequence comes from Holothuria glaberrima, assembly GCA_009936505.3. Taxonomy (NCBI): domain Eukaryota; kingdom Metazoa; phylum Echinodermata; class Holothuroidea; order Aspidochirotida; family Holothuriidae; genus Holothuria; species Holothuria glaberrima. The sequence goes on from WURT03651959.1 coordinate 5,659, forward strand.
ATCCCATGATTGAAGGTATCTCATCTCAAAAAAATTTAAATATTCTCAACTGTTACAACCAGGAACCAGGATAATTACCATTATAAAATAATATTCAGGGCAAACTGCAGTCTTTCTGATCATAATAAATAAGACTGTTTTCCTGAAAATGTTAGGCTCTCTGTATTACACCCCCTGAATAAATTTGTGAGGGTAACATATTTGAGAACTTGGGGAATGTCGCATGTTTGTCTGTGGCTTATTAAACCTGGACAATATAACAAAAATGTGATGTTTGTATATTAATGAAGTGCTGATGATCATTAACGACAAATATAGTGTCAACAATTGACTTTTAAAGGTGACATTTAAGAAGATTTTAAAGTCCCTTCTTCAAATGATCTCAAGTCATCATGTAGTGATAGCTGAGAGGGACTTATTCCCAGGTGTTTAATTTACGAATAAATCTGATCCTAGTTTGATGTACTTCAACATTCAGATGATATTTAACTTGCCTTGAATGGTTTCTCATTCCACTCATACCATTGTTAGTAACTGTAGCTTGGGTAAATTCACATGACTGTGCACCCTGCAGTGAATGTTCTACAAGATAACAGTGTGAACTTATCTGTAAAGTGTTTCCCATTTCTTACTGCATGTCAAGCATGAGACTCAAGGCTTTCTATGTCTTCAAGATTCATTAAATGAATGTATGAGGTTTTACTGGCCAGTTTCATGTCCCGTAATATTAGTTGATTGGTTCCACTGATATAGATTTTAATCTAGCCTGCATTCCTGAGTACCCTATCGATGTCATTTTACATGGCAGCTGTTATAATAGAAAGCTCTTACAAGTTAATCTAGATAGCAATGACATGTATATTGCTCCCTGGGTATTTTAAATACATGCAGTGACATTAATGATAGGTATATGAGTGGATATACCCCCTGCCCCCCCCCCCTTAATCTTGACTGTGTCTTTTCATGCTCTGGCATGGATTTGTAGCCTGAGTACAAGTATGGTACAAGTGCATTGTTTCTGATAGTACAAGTATGGTACATGGCTATTGTTTCTGGTAGTACAAGTATGATACAAGTATATTGTTTCTGATATTACAAATATTGCGCAAGTGTAGTTTCTCAGCTGATAGTACAAGTATGATACATGTGTATTGTGTCTCAGCTTATAGAACAAGTATGGTACATGTGTATTGTGTCTCAGCTGATAGTACAAGTATGGTACATTTGTATTGTTTCTCAGCTGATGATACAAGTATGGTACAAGTACATTGTTTCTCAGCTGATATACAAGTATTATACATGTGTATTGTTCCTGATAGTACAAGTATGGTACATGTGTATTGTTTCTCAGTGGATAGTACAAGGATGGCACAAGTATTGTTTCTCAGCTGGTACAGGTATGATACATGTGTGTTGTTTCTGATAGTACAAGTATGGTACAAGTATACTGTTTCACAGCTGATAGTACTAATAATGTACAAGTGTAGTTTCTCAGCTGATATACAAGTATGATACATGTGTATTGTGTCTCAGCTGATGTACAAGTATGGTACATGTGTATCGTTCCTGATAGTACAAGTATGATGCATGTGTATAGTTTCTGATACAAGTATGGTACAAGTATACTGTTTCACAGCTGTAGTACTAGTATTGCACAAGTGTATTGTTTCTGGTGGTACAAGTATGGTACAAGTGGATTTTTTTTATAGTAAAAGTACGGTACATGTGTACTGTTCCTGATAGTATGTGTACTGTTTCTGATTCTGATAGTACAAGGGGTGGTACAAGTTAATCGTTTCAGGTAGTACAAGTATGGTACAAGTGTATTTTTTCTCGTAGTACAAGAGTGAATACACACCTCTTTCCATAATTACTTGTACAAAATTTTACACTGTCATTATAAGTAACTTTACAAACCTGTCAGTACAAGTATGAGCCTATTAATATGACTGTATGTACAGACAAATAGAGCTTTTGTTGGAACCAGTGGGCTTAGAGGGAAGGGGGAGGATGGGAGGGGGGAGGGCTGGGGAGAGAGCTGGGAGGCTGCACTCCCCCCCAAATAATTTTCAGTTTGAAGATTTTGTCCTCGTTAAATGTTCAAAATTGCTTTAGAAAATGTCAAAACTTGAGAAATGAGTTTTTCAGCCCCCAACCATAGAAACTCCCAGAGGCTCAAAATTGTGTTAGGGGTTATAGGCCTTTATTCCACTTTTAAATTTGGCAATTTTTGCTCTTTATTTCAGGATTTAGAAGCTATACAGTGTGACATTCAAGAAGCTGTGGCCTTCAGTTTGAACAGATATGGAAGACTACTTCAGACACAGGTAATCTGTAGTAATATAATTGGTATTTAAGTAATATTTTTTTATGTTTGCCACCACACTTACAGGAGGTGTGAAGGGGCACTTGCCCCCATTACTTGCATTGCAAATTTGTTCCCTTCCCCTGAACTTTGTGTCTAATAGCCATCCATTTGTACTTGTATTGTTGGGCAGATATGCTTTCAGACAATTCACTTCAAATGAATAAGATGATCCTTTATCCTAATTTATGTGACAGTATTTTGGAAAGTTCTGAACAGATAATTTCATGTTGAATAACTTGGCAGTTTACCTTCAAGGCTGGCTAATCTTAAAAGTTCAGGTATCACTTGACCCATTTTACAGATGTATTACAAGTTACATGTCACTTGGTTTGGTGCATGCTCAACTTTTCATTGAAGTAAAGTTGAGTAATATCATGTTTGCCAGTGGTTTGTAAGTAAACATTGTTTGCCTGTGGCTGTACATTTAATATAGGTATGCCGTAAAGATTTACAGAAGTGAAGCCTTCTGTGATAAGCTAATGGCATTGTAATGTATGGTGAACGGCAATTTTTGTCCAGTTGCTGCTATGTTAGCATCTGTTGGTCATTGTTTTTGTGGTCAAAGTATGTCATGTCCTATAGTAGTGGCAAGTCGTGCATAAAAGTACACAAACTACCTTGTGGTCATCCATCTTGGATGTATAGTTTTACATTGACATGCTACCGTGTCACCCTGTGTGTAATGTCACAATTGATGACAATGTTTGTTCTATGATTCACAAGTGAAACCTGAAAACTGACGCATGAACCTCTCCAGGGAGTACCGTATACATAACACGGGGGAGCAGGCTGATCGGGCATAGTTGGAGGGTTACAGAGGGTAGTGGTGAAAATTTCATGCTGGGGATAATTATATGAGAGAGACAACTGCAGTAGTGTGTGCTTCAGGCAATTAATTTACAGACAAATGTCCACTTCAAATGACAACCAAGATGAACACGAACTAAGATCAACTTCTATTACAAAGAAGTATAACATAAACCTGCTACAGCTAATTACCCTAATAAAGACCCAACTACATTCCCACATTTTAACATAATTAAACCAGTCATCCTCACTTAGACATTGATTTGTAAGTTTTTCTATTCATGCATGGCATGTCAGCCGTGACACAAACTTTTGTGGAAAACCAGCCTTTTATGCAATATTTATGTCTTGAAATGCAAAGGATATACCTGCATGGGAATAAGGAAATATAATTTTACTTGTTTGGGAAACTCCAAGGGGTTTGTGAAAAGAAGCTGGTGTTTCCAAAATTAGGCTAGGGTGACTGGTTATTGCATGTCTTGAATAATTCAATCATTAAGTATGGTGTTGTGTTATAAACCACAATGTAGGAGAAACCGTCTTGAATATTTTAAAAATCATAATATTTGCACTTTGAATGTACCAAATTCTAGGTAATTCTAATCAAAGGTGCAGTGTTATATAAAGGACTGTAAGGGTGTATTCTTCATGTTGGATGAAGTCCTTACATTCAGAAGGGTTGGGCCAGTTGCCAGCCCAATCCATGTTTTGCAATGCACTGCCAAGCCTCTGGTAATGCCCTTGTGTGGCAAGTTACTATAAACCATGTGAAATGAGCACATGAACTCGTGTCAGTATGCACAAGTCAAGGACATGTAAGTGAACAAATCAAGGAAAAAGATCACTCACTAATCAAAACACTAACTCCAGTTTTTATGTAAAACATTTTGGGACATTTATAACCATGATCTTCGGATGATAATTAGAAGCTGCCTGGTCATATATTTTGGAGCAAACCAGGCGTTATACATCTCAGAGAAATGGGGCAAAAAATTGCTTAATAAAAGGCTTGTTTGGGTAGCTTCCACTTGAAAATTTTAATTTCAGTTTGGTTTGTTTTCAGTTAATAGAAGCTCAAATGGGAGGTGGAGAGTTGCTCGTGGATAAAATCTAGTGCTGCATGGCCCTTCTGTGGGTTGAATCATAATGTGGGCAATCTTCTGATTGATCCAATTTAATAAATAAAATTAGATAGAAAAATCATAGATCGTTGCTTCTGGACATGAGTAGGAATCCCAGGAAGGATAAGGGGTTTCCAGGGCATGAAAATAAGCTTTTCCACTATGGAGCTAAAAACAGCTTCTGACAACCTTCATTTTAAGGCTTTTCTGGAGCTGTTTTAGCATTGTCTGGAGCTGTTTTCAATTTTTCGAAGAAACCACTGTTCCCTGCATATAGCATCCTATAATCATCCCCTATAAACATACTTGTGCATTTAGTACAAGAAATTCAAAATGTAAGAGACAGGAAGTAAGACAAAGAACATTTATGTGGTGTAATGAAAGGCACTAGTATTAAGCATGGTGTGATCATTCCATCTCTGAAAAAACTTGGAAGGGAATGAAGGGGCTGGGTGCATGTGTATACAGCAGCTTTAGATTGCCCTCATTGTCACCTTGAATGTGTATAGGAGGGGGGCGGGAGTTTTAACAATTTATCCCCTGCCGTATGGCTATATGGACTCATCTTTGACTTAGATGGTGCCAGGCTCCAACTCCATTGGGTTTGGATCAACTGGAGACTAATGACCTGAGTTTGTAGTAGCTTCTCGTAACAGTGATATATGGGGGAAATTTGTGAATATTGCCACCCTGTCTATAAAACAAGACCCTGCATGGTTAAGAGCACATTAGAAAACAAGCATAACTTTGGTAGGCACTCAAGAACAAAAATAATCAGAAAAATATTAACGTCTGAACAGCTCTTCAAGTAAGAATATTATTGCAGATACATGGTGGGTGTGGGTTAGGTTTTCAATGTACATAGGCCTATGTGCTACACGTTAGGCGATGGCAAAAGTGCCGAGACATCCTGAAGAAAATACATCGTAGAGAAAAAGTTTCCTCCTAAAGCATCCAAATATATCGCAGACTGGTATTTAAGGGTCTTTTGCACATGCCGTGTAAATATTTTTTGGCATTTTTGACCACTTGGAGTATCATCGATGCTTTTCAATTATCGATCCTGCTTCGTTAAAGTAAGGTAGTATTAGTAGTACAAAAGTGTATGCAGAGAGCAGTAGCTCACTTGTTTGTTCAAACTATGTATTGCGGGCTGAAATTTCTTTCGTTGGGGGGGGGGGTTGGGGAGTCTAAAACTAAATGTTTAATCCTTGTCTGAGCCAAAAACTATTACCCTATAATGTCATTCGTTTTATTCTAATTTTTCCATCTATCTTAAATTTTTACAGGGAAATTTTGGTCGAGATCGTGTAGTGTAGTGTGCCAATTGTGATGTCCAGTATCGTGCATGCTCTCAGGCTTAGGATTTACAGTACAAGCTGGTGGATGTCACAGCTCAGTACGCTGTACATGCTAACTACATGTGATGCCGTATTTTGCTACGTAACATTGCATGGACAGATAGATGGTCGGACAAAAACACACCTTTATTTTTTAACGATACATATTACAAGATTTCGGGACAGTTCTGTGGTGTAATAAGACATTAATGCACGGGAAATGTTTCCATGATTTTGCGGTTGATTGCATTACGGGCCTGGTGCTATTTTTAGCTCCAGACAAACACCTACTTTTTCGTTTTTCTGGAGCAGTCAGGCCGTCTCTGGCGCTTTTGCTCCAGAGCGCCAGACTAATTTTGAGCCCTGGGTTTCATCCCCCTCAACATTTTTTTGGGGGGGGCTATACTCCCATTGACATTCACTATTTTACTGAGTAAATTTTAACTGCTTCAATAACCTTTATACTCCTCACTTTTTCCGCAAAAGTTTCTGCTTCTGCTATATATTTCAGTGGTAGATTGAATAATAGTTCACATCTTGTGATGCCTGACATTCATTTCTGCAGTGCAGGGTAGCACTGTCTTTATGTAGTAAGTACTTAGTTTACCGTCAGTGTAAAATATTTTTGTTTGATCACATCTTTAAAGATATTTTTAAGCAGAATAAGAGGAAATATGTCAAATGTAGGTGATGTTTTGAAATGTATGGGGTGGGCTGCTCCTTCCCTTTTAAGCAGTGATGGTAGTACCTAAGATTGGGGGCTGAATCATACAACTCCAGAGTTTTGCATTTTCAAAGGTAGTTTTGGACATTTTCAGACAAAAAGCTGCACCCTGAAAGTTATGAGGGAGTCACATCAGGCCACCACCCCCTTTTTGGTACACTACTGATGCAGTTACTCTAATACCAAAGCAAAACGATATGTTGGAGATGCGTGTGAGGAACATTAAGTTGGGTATGCTTTCTGCATGCTGACCAGTCAAAGTACGGGACTTTTTTGTTTTTATCAAAATACTTCTCAGTTCACTTGCATGTGTACACCCTGCACTGCACATAACTTTTCTCTAGGAATATCACCACGGTAATTACGGTGCATTTCACATAATGTCATTTTACATCAACAGCTTAATTAAACGTAAAACGACATAATATGAAGTGGCGGGGTTTGCAATTGTGTAGTAATAGTATTTTAATGTAAGTCAAGTTTCCATCCCTTTAAACATATTATGACATCGTTTTCAGTAATTTTCATCATACTGGGAGTACCATACTTCCCTAGCATATTTAACCTGCTCAGACAAGCTGGAAATTAGCCCTTACCTACTTCTAAGATTTATTTCCCTTCATGGCAGGCATAAGGCTGTTGATACCTTGAATTAAAGGGAAATATTGGGTTTGTTTTACAGAAAAATCTCATGTTTTTAAAACCAATATTTATAGATACAGATCGATCAACAATTCAAAATAAGGCAGTACAGCAGCTTTCTTTTTAAGAAATAAGGTTTTCACAGAAAGAAATTTACTTATTTGTTGGTGAAGAATAACTTGATGGCCCAAACTTTCAAAAATTCAAATAATGCAACTTCCGTAACTCTTGTTATGCATAATATTTTGAGAAGATAAATCTGTTGCTGGAGCTTACTGGTTAGAAGAAATGGTTTAGTAGTGATTAAAGCTATTTTCTTTGCATGCTGTTCTGGTGCATTTTAAACGCAATATTTCCCTTTAAGTCGAGTACAACGGGTTATTGCATATGTGCATTCACCCATGAAGCTGCTCAGGAATAGCTTGTTCCCACGAACTCTGGCCTGCTCCACTCTTGCTGTACCTTTGCTCCACCTATCCATCTAACCCTGACTTTTGTCTCATGTGAACAAGGCAAGCCAGAGCTTAATTAAGCCCCTCGTTTGAAGTGGGGTTAGGGCAGCCAAGCCTGGGCGTATTCTGACAAGTGTAAATAAATAACAATATCTGGAGAGTTGATAAACGGAGTGGCCTTACAAGTTGCTGTTTTGGGGTAAGTGTTGGCATGACTTCCAATGGAGAAGTCTTGTAACAATTTGTTTTGTGTTTACGCTGCTGAGGTTGACTACTCATCAATCTGGAAGTTGAAATTCCACATTGCCAGGGTAAAAGTAACTCGTATGAAGGCGGGTCATATTTACCGAGTTTATCTGTGGTTCTGACATTAACCCAATTTTGGGCTTACCCAGGACATGGGTGAGTTCGTGGGAACACGGTAGAAATGTCCAGTCTCAGGACAATGGAAGCAGCGTGACAGCATTCTTCCATGAACTTGTACATCAAGATTTACTGTTTTTTCAGCTTGGGTGATTCAACTTTTTCAGTTGAGCTAGGGGCACTTTCCTCTCATGGATATTATAGAATCAGCTTGAAAATGACATTGTCCATTCATTGTCTCCTATCCTCCCAACATACTAGCAGGAACGTTCACAACTCTTGAAGGCCATCTTTCATAATTCTGCAGCAAGTAAAATATTTGGTTATTGCTTATCGCACAGTAAAAAATTTGAAAAACTTGGATAGTTTCATTTTAATTATTGTATTTTTTTAGTCCGTACAAATGTGATTATACATTCAGACATAATAAAACATGTCCTTGACGAGATGCTAAGAATTATGTGGCCGGGTAACATTGAATTATATAGCCTGAAGGACTTTTGGCTGAAAGTTGCTTATGATATAAAATTATGAGACACAGTCCTTGAAGAAACAGAATTTTGAAGAAAATTATCCTTGAGAAATGTATGTAGAAAGGTAAGTCATCAGAGTTCAAACTATGATGACCTAAATTGAGAAACAGTGAAGCCCACTAGCAATATGTGTGTAGAAAGTATCACTGACGCACTACACGGTCTGCTAACTCCTTGCTCAGGGACATTCTTCCACAGGACATTCAGGCAGTGGGGGATATTGATGGTGAATACGGATAATGGGTCTAACAATACAAAGAATTGTAAATGAATGGAATTGACTGCCTAATTCTGTTGTTCTTTCTTCTGGGTGTTAATGTGTCCAGTGATGAATTGGATGACTATTTCAGAGTTTTTTTTTGGGGGGGGGGGGGGATTGTATTCATAGGTTCCTTAATAAAGTCCTTCATGATCCTTTTCCTTATAAACCAAATTGAAAATTTTGTAAATTAATACTTTTTTCAAGCTACTGGAGCAGACAAGCCGATTAGATGACCTTATTTCTTCCACAAAGAAAGCCAATCACCTACAGGTTTCCAAGGACCTCTCAGTTCTGGCCCAGATCGCCAGACCTGAACCGAAGTTATTTGAGTTTCATGTCATGGATCCAGATGGACAAGAAGTGAGTATTGATTTCAATTAATATACCAGAAAGATTTAGCAGAAATAAGGTTTTTCCTTTTATGGCATTGTGAAATTTGAATTTTACTTACAATCAATCTGGACATCCTGTCAAACATGACCTGTCAGGTACGTGTAGTCCTTCTGCCCCCTCTTTCCTCACATGTCTACCCCTTGCCTTATTCTCACCATTGATGACATCAAGAGGTTCCCTTAATATGTACTCTGATTCTAGACTATAGCTGACCTCACCTGCAACACATATTCTGTTATCCTATTTGTTTTAGTACGAGGATTGGTTTTCACTTTTCGAGTATAAAGGTTGTAGCCATACAGAACATAGGAATACCACATATAACTTTCTTCTGGAGTGTTGAGCAGTTTTATGTCATAAAAGGTTGTATAACCTGAGGAAAAGGCATTTTATTGTCTATAAAATCTCCTTGAGAAATAGTTTGTCCCCAAATTGAAAAAGGTGGGGAGGGGGGAGAAGCTCATATGCTTGTGGTAGAGGACATTCATTTTCAATGACCTTTGTATTTTTTCAATTTGAGGGGAGGGGAGAGTCATAATTCTTGATCATTGTAAGTGGGCAAGTGATGGCTGAGCATTTTTGAAGTGACTCTTTGCCTGTTTTAGTACTGTAGCTTGAGTATAGTGTGTCACCATCATTGATCATAGCACATCTACCTACACACTTATGGAGGCAGCAGTGTGGAAGTACGTGGGTAATTGCTTTAAAGTGATATTACCTGTTCAAGAAAAAGGAAATACATTAGGTTTAATGTTTTTCTTTATTTGTCAGTGCACTAACTATGTTAATCATGGATGAAGTTGTTTATCTGGCAACTGAAAATTGTAGTGTAAATGCCAGAATATAGTGAAAGGGTGTAAAAACAGTCAAAATCTGCAGGCTGTTCAGAAAAACATTTCATTACAACTAGCTTAAACCACTCGTATCAGAACATTATATGAATATTCAATTGGTCACGCCCCTGCATGTATCAAAGTACTGTATTACTGTACATTTATGGGGTTTATCTTGCTGCGGTTATTCATGAAATACGCTAGGAATATTGAAGGTTGTTTACGGTACATTCTACCACCTCTTGCCATCCGTTATTGAGAATCCTGCATTCTGATTGGTTAAACACTAACCTGTTATTCTGCAACACATGGTCAGTAAACGTAAAGACTGATAAAAATGAAGTTTTTCACACATTTTCGGTGGCAGAATAGGAATAAACCACATTTGTCGGACTATTATTGTCTCATAAACTGTCAAGATTCCAAATTTGGCAAAATAACAGACTCGGCTTCGCCTCGGCCATTATTTTGTCAAATTTGGAATCTCGACGGTTTATTCACCAATATTAGTTCGCCAAATGCGATTTATTCCTTAAGTGTACTTCAGTTTTTGAAATAAAAGCAACTTATTTTCATCATAATACCTGTGTTAGTAGATATCACTCCCGAACACTATTCAAGAAGACACATGCACACTAATGCTATAGTAATGGTAACCAGTTATACTGTACAGTTGTGCACTTCCTCAGTCAGAACCCAACTTTTGTCCTTGAGTGGTACATGCAGGTACATATCAAATAAACTATGTAAAATGTACAACGATACACTGATTGACAAAAAAGTGTCACCAGTGCAGATGCTGATCACTAGCAAGGCCGGGGCACTAATTACCTAAAGAATGACAATCCAAACTAAGTAAATCCAAATCCTTACCTCTGCAGTTATGGTAGCCTAGTAGACTGCAGGTAGAGGTTTAAGACAATTTGTATGGCTTGAATCAATTTCATTTGTAAGAAATGTTTTTTCCCTTGGTCAATTTCAGATGTTGTAATGTAGATGGTTTCTCCAACAGTTTCCAACATGTAAAAGAATTTGTATTAATGGCAACTCCCTGCAGGGTTTGTTTACTCAATGCAACTGTGTACATTTCAGCTGGGAAATGTAGTAGGGAAAGTATGACCTTGCAATAGAGGGTGAGCATCTCAGATGTCAGACTTCAAGCTGATACTGTTGACCATTGAGGATTTTAAAGGGAGACGGCAGACCCCCCAATTTTTTTTTTCTCAAAAATTTGCTAAAACTAATACAGATCTCTTATTTCTCTCACAAGTATTTTCATAATGTTCCTGTGTCAAATCATTGAGTATTAAGGGTAAACTAATGAGCTGTTCTGTGTAAATTTAGGAAATAAGTAACAAAAATATTGTCACATGATTATTGATAGGAGCCATTCCTGAACTAGTGTACTGGGGTACACTGCTTCAAATTGGAGGGACTGCATTTTCCCTTTAATGACTCAAAAATTGTTCAATATTATTCGTCTGAGGTAGACTCACATATTATACCCATGGCCAGTCTTGTGGGTTAATTCAGTTAAAAGTAGTTGTATTTTCTTGGAGTCTTCCTTGAGAATCATACAAAAAGTCTGCCAACACTCTTCAGTGATCATGAAAGCTCACTAATTGCACAAAAAGCTCACTAATTGCACAAATTTTACCATCTTCCCCCTTCAGGGTAGCAACTCCCGCTGATACATTGTCCCTTTGTGGTGTTATCGACTCGCTCACAAGGGCTGCAGTTTGTTGCGAAATTAGTCAGGTGGGCTTCAATGGAAATTAGTCCCCTCAATTTACTATCATGGAGCCAATAAAACCTTTCAAATATTAGCTCCATAGTATTATAAAGTCAGTAGTTAGCCTATTGCATGAATATAATGTGTTCAGTGTTCATTCGCTGGCACATACATGGGCACCTTTCATAGTGCTGCCTTTTGCATATTCATATATTAGAGCATTGCCATTGGTTTGTTCAACCAGGAGTGGGATTAAATGGAATAAAGATTGTGCGCATGCATTTTCGATTTTGATAGTTTTTGTTGTTATTTTTATGATAATTGAACAATATTTGGGAGGGATCTTTATTTATCTTTATTGTTCGGATGGACTGTTTAACCATTATTCCAATACTTTGCACATATGCAGTGTTATGTATTTCTCTTTTTTAAACAGGTGATATCACTTTAAATGTGATATCACCTTTTTTAAATGTTACAAAAACAAACTTAGTGTTTCATGATGTTGGAAGAAGGAAAGGTAAAATTTGCTTGGTATGTTGTTACCCTTTCTTCTTTGATGACATTTTGCTCTCTTTAATACTCAAAAATAATGGAATTAAATTTCCCTTCATAATATCATATGTCATATGTGACATTTTCTCCCAGGATTTTCTGAACAATAAACTGGTATTGAATGAAGCCACTGAAACCACTCTACGAGAGAAACATCAACAATTGGTTCAGCAGGTGAGGTTCACTTCGGCTCATATATTTACTTTATTTCATATACTTCTTCCATACAGATGGCACAATAAGAGTACATTAAAACTCGATTTATCAGAACACATTGGGGTCAAAGGTAGTTTGGATTAACGAAAAGTTGTGATACACTGGTTTTCAAGCTTGGCATCAAGTATGGTACACAGCTGGGTCCCTAAGAAACAGTGTATAGAAGACTCTCAAACAGCCATTCACAACGTTTTTGTGAGGTCTATTGTCGTTTTTATTGAGTATGGTAATGAAGCCTACTACGTTGCTTACATTTTAGATTTTGTGATACTAATGTAGGGCGTACACTATCCTATAACTGTATTAAATGAGGTATATGGAGCCCATACCAACTTGTGATTCCTAGCAAGAATTTCAAATGCAGGTTTTTTTTTCTATGACAAATAGTTGCAAATTTTGTAGTCCATGCCCAGATGCTTGCTGTTTAGTCAGCTGAAAAAGTCCCCAGAAAAATGAGTGTATCTCTGCTGAGATTTCCATTGAACTTTGCTTTGTAATGAAGTCAAAACTTGGTGGATACTACCTTAATTATGTTGAATATCAGTCTTGTAAAATCGTGAAGCCAGTTTGGATAAAAAAAGGCTTCGGATAATCATGGGGGTCATGGTTCAGACACTAAATGGGGCATTACTGTATAGACAGGGCCCTAGCAATATACTTTGTCATGCTAGTGCCCAGAAAAGGAAAGAACACAAAGAAAGTACTTCTTTCTTACTACTTTCCTTTCTGAGAAAGAAAACAAGTAAGAAACAAAGAAAGTAAAACTCACTTAAAGGCAATAGGCAGTCACTCCAAAGTTTGCTTTGAAAAATCAGCAAACTTGCAAATCTCCTCTTATTGCATTACAAGCACCTTTGTATGGAACGCGAATTACGCAAAGTTCGTCAATAACAGCGTCATCGTTAGTAACAGCGATGTACATTGAGGTAATAACGGCTTGATCATCAACAACAGCGTGGTAAATTTTGGT
>WURT03651980.1:0-18968 GCA_009936505.3 Holothuria glaberrima
ATTACATTTTATTTATATATAAATATATATATATGTAAGAGCAAAACGAAAAGACTGGTAAAACGTGTATTCTTAAGCTTGCGGAGCCTCTGGTCCCTCTTCAAAAGCACGTTTAAACAACTAAATAGATAAAACGATAGAACAGAAACATTCAAACGGAGAAGAAAGCCAATTTAAAACGATCAAAGGGCCAAAAGGTCTCAAGTAAGTACTCAAACCTAAAGGGATTAACACGAACATAAAAGGAAGTTCAAAGATAAAAAAGGTAAGACTAAAACCTATATAAAAGGAGTTAAAAAGTAGGCGAAGAATCAAAAAAAAAGAAAATAAAGAATGCAGCACAGTGACGGATAAGATGAGGGGACTGCGTCTTACGGGAGCGGCGTCTACTGTTTTGGCAATTAAAGCCATCATTGATATTAAGCCCCTTAGGGTAAACGCAATCCACCCTGCAAATCCATCTCTTTTTTCTATTAAAAATTGCATCCCGATCTTAATAGCTACTAAAAATTACATTTAAAATTTGGACAAAAGAAACCAGGGAATGATCTCTGAAATGCTTATAAAGCTCCGTACAAAGGTTAGGGTTTAAATTGTCATTAACACAATTAGCTAACACAGACTTATGCGCATTCATACGAAATCTAAAATTGTTATTCTGCCCTACGTACTGAGCATTACATGTAGGACAAAAAATACGACATTTAAATTTCCTTCCAGAAACATTACTAACAATGTACTTGTTAAAAATAAGGAACTTACATAGCTGACACGGTTTGGTTTTGTTCTTTCCGCAAGGGGCACAAGCAGTCACTGAAGGAGGGATTTTTTTTTCTAATATTACCCCAATATCAGGCAGGCATGGAGAAAAACCAGCAGTAAAATAAACCCTTCTAGGGAAATCATCAGCATGGGCGGGTGGTCACGTAGGGTTGAAGAAATTAAAACGGGCCCAATTAACCTGTTGCATAACTTTACGTCGGTTATAGCCACGTTTAACGGGGTAGGAGGCAAGATCATCACAACCACAACATGCGGGAGGTCGCAAGTTGGAATCCTGCTTGAGGCTAAGTTTTCCATCTTCATATAAATATGCTCTTTCAGTATAAGGCTATGCCTATGTTAGAGGAATAAAGACCTAAGGTCTTAACATGCGACTATTCAATACAGCATTGGTTCACTCATTCATATAAAAGTCGCAACGTCACTGTACTTACTCTATTTATATATATATATATGTATATATATATATTCATAATAATAACAAAGTTAATGCAATAAAGAGCATAACTGGTTGATTAACGGAGTAAAAATCTGCACTTTTAATATTACAAAACCTGGAACCTTCTTCAGCGAAATCTTACAGCAAAGTGAATAACTTGATCAAGATTGTAACATGTAACGAACAATGTGTAGGGAGTTGCTCAAACAGACATATCAACACGGGAGATCGCGTCACCATTCCTAACGTACCCCCTAATATTAATTACGATTCTAATAACCTAGTCCATGTATTTCATTGTAATCTCTGCAAACACGTCCTCTCTGTTGGCGGAACCGGGACTTCCTCCCATCCTAGGTTTAACAACCACAGAAACAACGCTATTGGATTCCAAGTAGCTGAACACTTCAATCTCTCTGGCCATACCCTTGATAGTCTAAAAGTAACACTCATAGCCAGCAACTTTGCTTGCAGAGAAACCGTAGAGAATCTGGATAAAAAATTAACTTAATTCACACCTCACTGGACTTAACAAAGACATCGGCCTTCTTAATCAATACACCCTTCATCAAATGCCGTAATCCTGTTTTGTCTGTTTGAGCAATTCCCTACACATTGTTTGATTCATGTTACAATCTTGATTAAGTTATTCACTTTGCTGTAAGATTTCGCTGGAGATGGTTCCAGGGGGACCGAAAAGTTCGCAATAAAACTGCAGATTGTTTACTCCCTTAATCAACCAGTTATGCTCTTTATTGCATATGTTATTATTTTCTATTTTAATCTTGGAGTATACAAGGAACTTAACTTTCTACTATGTATATATATATATATATATTATCCACCAGGGGATCAAAGGTACA
Organism: Holothuria glaberrima; assembly: GCA_009936505.3. Classification (NCBI taxonomy): domain Eukaryota; kingdom Metazoa; phylum Echinodermata; class Holothuroidea; order Aspidochirotida; family Holothuriidae; genus Holothuria; species Holothuria glaberrima. The sequence goes on from WURT03651980.1 coordinate 2,086, forward strand.
GCCATGGGCACGGTCATGGGCGCGGGAATGCCACCATCGTATTCAAACGTTTTCATGATTCATCCTTGAACAGCAATTTCTGTTTTCCCTCTTTAACCATTCTACGTACGGTATATTTGATGACATATTTATGATCTGGCAACACGGCATTGATTCCCTCCTCGAACTTCTTGATTTTGTTAATCATTCCCATGATTCTATTAAGTTTACCATGGAACACTCCTCCAACCAGATTTGTTTTTGGATGTAATGGTTACGTGATGGTAATCTTGTGACTTCTGTTTATTCTAAGCCTACAAATAGACAAACCTATCTGCACTGTAAGAGTTTCCACCCTATCCATTTAAACTGATAAAGCAGTCTGTTGCCTAAATTTAATTAATCAGGTACAGACGGATTTGTTCCCGTCGCGACATTTTCATCTAGAAGGCAGATGAGTTAATGGATTTCTTCCTTTTTAGAGGATACCCTTACATACTGCTCGGCCGTTACCTTCTTTCCCACCCCAGGACGAGACTATTGTGTTATCGTAATACTCTCACCCCTAACCGTATTTCACTAGTCAATACTTTCCACCCGTCACTATAAGCCTTCCTAAGCAGTGGTAGACGTTCTTGGAAGATCCTACAATGTGACCCTGGAATTGCCCAGCTTTTTGAGACTCCCCCATTACTATTCAGTAGGCAACCACGAACCTTAGAGCTGCCCTCGTTCGCACAACCCTCTACCCCCGTCCTGAAATACTACCCCTCCAAGAACGAAAAGTGCAATAATCCCAGGTGCCATGTTTGCAAGCACATCGACACCTCGTCGATCTCTTTCACAGTGCCACAGGTACCTAGTTGAGTCTGGGTAATTTCAATTGTGATTCGAGCAATGTGGTACATGCGCTTTATTGCGACCGATGTCCTGCAATCACCTATATCGGGGAAAATGGTACAAGCTTTCGTTACTGTAATTTTCTAATATACCTTTAGGCAATATAGTTAACCTTCTTCTTCGTGTTACGAAAGTTACTCTTATCAAGATGATGTAAAATCCAGATTATATTTTTTATATCAATCTAACATACGTTAGAAATGTATTGGTGTCAAACAATGACAATATAGCTCCTAATATTTTGCCGTTTTACAAAGCGTTTTAGCGTTTTTACTTGCAGTATCCTCCGCCTAGATGTCACCCATGCACAGGTAAATAACAGAGGATTCGCTCGGGTTTCAACTATCTAAAGGCACGCCACTTCGTGCTCTGCTTAGATAGTATCATGAACTACCCCTTTAGGTCAAGAGCATTAGTTTTAAGGTAGACATATCTGATAACAAGCTGATTTTTTCAGGAAAGGTCCAGGAATATGTGTCAAATAACATACTAAAAGTCCCCAAGAATCCAAGTTGTGGAAATCTCAATATCCAAGATGGCGTCCAAAATGGCCACCATTGATTATTTTTTGGTCATAACGTTGTCTCCAGATTAGCGTGAAAAGTAAAAAAGGTGCCTAATTATATGGTTTAAGGTACAAGAAATCCAATAAATCTGTTACGTAGGTAATCAAAAGCTTCTATATAGTCTACAACAAGATGGCGCCCAACTAGTTATTCAAAATGGCTGTCATTTTCAAATAAATTTGCCTCCAGTGACATTAGAAAACTGTGCAAAGTGTCCAGATGTATGTTTAAGGCTACCACTAATCTAATAACCCTATTATCCAGAGGGCCCAAAACTTGTATGTACCTTAAACGTGCACAATACATTTAAATAGTGCACCATACCTGTTGTATCAGTCCTGAACTTCATCATTTGAGTTCACAGATGTTGGTGCAATCTCCCCCTCCTAATCATCAGCTAGCGCTGACGCTGTGTTATGACATGACTGGCCGCTGTATTTATTGCACATCGAAGTGCAAAAAAGTCCAAGTTTCTTGCAACTGCAAGTCATATTGCTACAACCATGAGGTTTGCACCCACATATACCATGTTAAGCAGGGTGTCAGGTGCAACAGGAATGACATTTCTACAGAAATGTTCCGTCTTGTGATCGCCACCCTCATTCTGTTGGAGGCAGATTGTTGCACATCCACTGCTGAAGTGTGTGATTAGTGCGGTATGAATATTGCTTTGCTGAAGCACTTGTTGGAGGCAAACTCTCTAACTGATATTCCGAACTTAAAGAACTGCGACCAATTGCCCATTTGTATGCAATGTGGCGGTATTTGTGTCGTAGCTGCTGGTCCCATAGAGCTTCAGAATAAAGGCTTCTCCAACTCTCTCCACATCCTCATGGGTGCTTTCACTGTTTGTAAAAGTATCAAGAGAGTCATATTCCTGTTTCTTGTGTACCATATTGAATGCCTTAGTCTTACCCTGACGGAAAATGGTAGACAGTATCACACCCTGTCACCGCAAGAAGAAGCATTAGATGATCTTTGGTATCTCCTATAGCATTCTAAATATCACGAATTTCGAAAAGTGCTACATTCTTGCTGCTGCAAAACATGAACATGCCTGTCGAATCACTTGCTCGAGCCACTAATTCGACAAGTAGGTCAGTATCATTTCAAACTACAACTGCTGGAGTCTCCTCTGCCTCTGCTACACCTAAGGCTATTGAAACTATCAGCATGTCTGCATCAGTTCCAGCCTGCTTGACACGTATGCCAGCCATTAGCAATTTCTCAGGCAGAAGCTGCATGAAGCTCTTCTTATTGTTACTATTTGCCAAGAACGATTCCTGGCTAGTGGTTATATGCATGGTTTCCTCGAATATGATGTCTCGAGATGTTCCTTTTGTTCCTAGTCGTGTCTGTTCCGTAACCTACGTGGAAATCCCACTGCCATATCCATCGAAACATCGACCCATCAGCATAATAAGCTAATGTTCTTGGCCTACTTAGAGATTTCGTCCAGGCTATGGCCCTCCTGTGAAACGCTGACTTATTGTGGATAAAACCTTCTGATTTGCCTCAGTCTGTATATTCAGTGTCATTTCAGTTTATTTCATCATATTTGCCCAAATGAAGGAACATGACACACTTATTCGAATAAACATTACAGAATTACAAAAAGTTACCTCTGCCAAAACAATAGCAAAGCCAAGAAGACGATAAAAGCAACAAACTCTGCCTGCGCAGTATCTCAGGAAACGAAGGACAGGAAGGATATAATAAGCTACTCAAAATTAAAACATGTTACCATTTGGAAAATGAATGAGGTCAATCCCTTCTCCAAAAAATAGTTTCTGATTACTGTGAGGTCTTTGAAATCTTGCAATGCAGCAAATTGTTTAACCAGTTTTATATTCCCTAACCTATATGCTGTACTTCCTTCTAATCTTTTGATTGTCCAACCCAGCCCTTTTTAAGGCATGCCAGAAAGTATGTGTTACCTAATTTTGATCTTATTCCATGACATCTGTGATTTCTGAAGACAAATTTTTCAGATTGCGACAAATTCTTGCATTATAGGAACAAAATTGCATGCCAAACAATCTGTATCTACTATGATATGAGTCCTGTATTATGACAGACTAACAGTTTGTATGTGGCTTTCTCACCCCTTTGTCACCCCTTCGTTATCGAGCGCCATTTACAAAGCCTTCCACAACCGAGGGGTAAAAATCAACACTTTACTACTTACTACTGTGTATATGGTCATATAGTTAACTGTTTCTAATTAAATGCTATAAGAGTAGACAAGGGCAGGCAAGAGGGTCAAGCATACAAAAGAGGGAAATTTAGGGGTCAAATGGTTTAAGTGTGGGGATTATTTCCCCCACTTGGCCTAGCCCTGATCTAATGATCAATTCTGCCGATATTCAAACATTGGTGATGATCTAAGTCCCAATGCTAAGTCTCGATTCTACATAAGTAACAGTCAGTGTTTTTATTAAACGTAATATATCTTTCCTCAATTGAGGTTTTTTTTTAAAACTATTCATTTTCTCACTTTTGAAGTAGTTCTAACTTTGAATTTTCGGGGGCGGGGCTTACTTGTCGCACTTACCATGGTCCCATGTTGGAAATTGTTGTAAGTTATGGTCATTCTAGTCGGGTGGCATATACTTAGTACACTAAGTTTGATATTAATAGTTCGTCGATGCACCCGTATTACTGCAAAATGAAATGCAGAAAGACTCACTGTCTGGTGAAGTAATCCACATGAGAGCCTTTTACTTTACTCAAAACAATGCACACGATGGGAACACATAAAGGATTAGACATTTTGTATTCCACATGCTGGTTTGGTTCATAAAACCACCTTGTATATTGTACGGGTAAAGATAGTGCCTCTTATTTTATAAAAAGCGTACATAAGAACTCCATGTTTAACAGTGAGCTCAAAAATGGGAGCCTGGTTGTACGGCCTCGAGGGACTTGAAATGAATTTACGGAATGTACATATTTATGGAATGAACAGATTGAGAACCATTAATGTACAAGGGTTGTGAGTATTCTGCAGAGTAGATACGTACCCTCTCCAATTGTGAAGTCTTATTGTATCTTCTTTTAATTTATTACAGCTGTAAGTGATCTAAAAGAAGAAACACATCATTCATGATAGGTTCATAATATCTGAGGAATTGGCCTCCCTTAAAATGGAGGTCCATTCCTCATACAGGAGCACGCCTCCATTAGACTGGACACGACATGCGTCCATTTGTTCACCTTCACAAATAACACCAATATAAGACATTGGGGTAAATTTTGTGTTATGTTACCAATTTGCCAAATATGATGGGTCTTTTGTCAATTTAATACAAGTGGAGACTAGATAAAGTATCACTGGTGGCAAAATGGGATCAATCGAAGCAGTTTTGGGGGAATTATGGGCTAATAAGCTTAGAACGTCTATTGTAAAAAGTCTAGAAAAGGTAAAGTTTTCTGATATCCGGATCTGCCCGTTTAATTTCATGGGGGGATATAGTGTACATTGTACAATTTCAGGGGGATATACGTCTCCCCCCCCCCGGATCGCCGCCCATGGAGAGCGCATAAAACGTTAGAAAGTGGAAAATCTTGCAATGGAAAGTAAGGAAAAAATTCATTGACACCCATACATAAGTAAAGGACAAATTATGATGCTTCTGCTTTGTGTAGCCTTGCGCATTCTATGTCATTTGAGATGCAAGATGAATATTCTATTGCCTACAATTAAGTACAAATTTCAGAGCTTCTGCGGCTTCTCCCCATGTCTTGCCTAGACTTTCTAGTCCGTTAGATCCCACTAGAGCTTGTTTGGAGCCCATTGGCCTGCTCCTTATGGGGAAAGCTTATTGCACCCTGTCTGTGTGAGGCCTGCGAGTGGAATATGACCTTCAGAACGGCCCGTCAGAGAATGAAGGTTCCCCACCCCTGCCTAAATAAATACTCTCCCCTCGACAAACTGACAAGCTGGCCGTAGGACCAATAAAACCGAGCTTTTAAGTCACACTTTCAAAATCAATCTGCATTTTCAGTTGCTGTTAATGGTTGCTCTGCAAAACTTGGATTAGGAATAGTGTTTTCGGACTCAAATAGGGTCTCAGACAATAGACCGGTCTCGTGTCACCATTTTATGTACTCGAACTGTTTCCTGGACTCGGATTCGGACTTTGTCTCTTACAGTCAAAAATCGTGGCTCGACTATAAACTTCCTGAGACAGGGCCAGAGCTTTATGTAACTTTTATGCATTTAATTCATCGTCACATAGCATTGACCCTCTACCCTCTGCAACTCCACATGGCATCTACGTCTTTGCAATCTGTCCGCTGAAATGATGGAAACACGATGTTCCAAAAATACATCGAACATATTTTGTAAAGCTTATGTCAAAACACACGACAAGATTAAATAAAATTCAGGGGCGTAGGCTGGGGGTGAGGGAGTACGGACGCTGCACCTCCCCGCACCAGTCGGAGTTCCGCTCAACTTGAAACAAAAAGCTTCTCCAAACACATTGGGCGAAAAAAAAAGAAGCCCAACAAGACTACCGTGTTACTCCCTGACAGCCATCCTCACCCAGCACACTAGTCTTGTGTCTACAAGAGGATGCATACAAGTCTGTAACTTTATCTTACAGCTTTCGTATACTCGAAGACACGAATGCGTCATTCTTATACTGGGAGTGAATAGGTAGTACGGTAATGTATATATATATATATATATATATATATATATATATACTAGACCACCAATGGTGCAAACTTCAACTTAGGCGGATCCAAGATTTCAAACAATAGGGAGGCGGCTTACTCCATAATGGTAAATTCGCCCCTATGGGAGCCAATTGTACGAAGCCTCGAAAGGTGGTGGGTGGTCTAAGGAAAGAATACTTGAAAATTATGCACTTGCATGGTATTTCTGCGGAGCATCTGGTAAAATAAGCACTACATATTGTTAACAAGTATTGGTACCGTCTGAAAAGGTGGTGTCGAAAAGGGGGACTACAGCCGGGAAAGCCCCCTCTGGCTCTGCGTCTCAGCGTAAGGTGCAGGTTTGGTGTATTAAACATATTGGAAGGTGAGTGAATAACATCTAGATAATTTTAGCTAGCTGACATTCGCGGACGACCGTTCGGAACGAGACAATATATTCTCACAACAGAAATGTTCGCTTGGACAATCCACCCCCAGTTATGGGCCCATAAGCGAAAACACTAATTGTCAACATCCATTTACTGCCCATCAATTTCATCATAAGCGTACGAGGCAGAGGCATATGTCCGCCCATTTCGGGCAACTTGATCCATTCGAACAAATGTGACAGTCAAGAAAATAAATTATCCACTATTATTTGGGCAACTTGGTCCAAGTTCTAAATTCGGGTAAAAATTATCCCTGCCCCCCAAAATATTGAACCCCGTACGCCTATGAATATCATTTTATTCGAGCTGATTTCTTAACAAAAAAAAGGGTTGACCTTTGGGTAGTGATTTTTGAGTCCTTGCCGAAGGCACGCAAAGAATCTATGCGATGGTGATGTCGTGTGAGTATGTGTGTATGTATGTGCGTGTGTGACACCTGCTTGTCAACACGATATCTCAAGAAGGGATCACATACTTGGCATGTAGATTGCCCTTATTAAGTAGATGATCCCTATTGTTTTTGGTGGAGGTCAAAGGTCATTTGGGGTCACCAGAGTTAAAAAAGCCGAAATCTTGTAAACAATACATCTCAAGAAGGGTAATCGTGAGGGATCTCATACTTAGCATGTAGGTTGTCCATATTGAGTAGATGATCCCTATAGTTTTTCGCAAAGGTCGAAGGTCTTTTGGGGTCACCAGAGGTGAAAAGCTTAAAATATCTCAAGAAGGGTAGCTGTGAGGGATCTCATACTTAGCATGTAGATTGCCCATATGAGGTCACAGGTCATTTGGGGTCACTAGAGACCAATGACTGAAAGAAATGGGACATTTACTGAGATGCCAAGTATCTTAATATGAGGTGAAATTATTTCGATTTTTAGCCTTAATTCGGCCATTATGAAAACCCGCATGAAATACCGTTTTTTTAATTTTGCAGAAGATTCTTTTCTCACAAAGTAGAGGACAGTTGTGGAAGTTCCCTAGCTTATTTGACAGACAGCCCCTGTCCTTATAGGGGCGTCCATGTGAGCATGTATCAACTGGAAATTGTAATTAATTAAATGTTACCGTGGGTTATTAGTTTTGTAAAGAAATATAAGTTACTGATCATCTGGATCAGGTACCCATGAGCGTGCATAAATTGTGATTGTTTAATTGAATAAAATAACTTGAAACTGTATATTGTCTGTATTGATATCCCTTGAAGTGCCTACAGTAACCAATGTATTTATTCAGAGCAATTTATTTATGCCTAAAAGTGTTTGTTAACTCAAGATGTGCAGTGTCCACAGGGCAGGTTTTGTGCAACTTTGGTGAATTTTGGTAGATGAAGTAAGTATTCACTGCCAACAACTTTGAAGTGATGTAGCAGTCAACAGAGATAAAGGCAAACTTCACATAAGCTAAAAATTTTTGTATGGTATGCTCATGGCGGTGTTTCATTTATTCAGCAAGGAACCAGCGTGCCCATTGGGCTTTTGAAATTAGGGGAGGTGAATCATTTCAAGTATACTTTGAAATGGAATTGTCAGTATTTTCTTGGACTATAACTTATAGTCCCACGGTCAAATTTGGCAGTGAGAGTTTTATAACGGTAAATGTTTTCCCAAGGAATACATGGACAATACAAAGACTAATATTAATCGTTGATGATAGGCATTTGGAGGCTTCTTGTATGTTTTGCGCTGTACAAAAATCGATCAGATTTGTACATTTTCTGGTTGTTATTTCGTTACTTTCTAGAATGAGACATGACATGGAAAGAAACTTTTACAATTTGAGGACAAAAACAATCATACTATCAATCAGTGGCGCTGGGACAGGGGCATAGGAGCGTTCCACCTATCGATTTCTGAATAAAATTCTGAATTTTTTTAAATGATCTCAAAAAGGCGTTTAAGCTATAGATTTCTGTAGGGGGTAGGGTAAGGTGTGCTTTCGACCGGGTGTTGCAACTATTGTAATCTTTTTCTAAGTTGCAAATGGTTCTCAAACTATGAAAACGTTTGGAAATCCTTCGTAAACTTTTAAAATTTTCGCGCGCTTCAAACCTTACTTCAATGTTGTTCTTATTATCAATACTTTCCGTTAGCAATTTTCAGAGAAGCACAGACGAAAAAAAATGAAAGCTGTTTACGAATTACCAGGTAAAGGACTGACTTTTTAGGTGGCATGTAGGTTTGTTGGGCAATTGAAAGTGTCTCGATACAGAGCCTGAATGTAGGGTTTGTCATGGAAATATTATCTAATGAAAAATTTCTGCGCGCCTCGTGCGCATTCGTCACGACCTACACTTCGTCTTATGACCATTTTAAGGTAGTAGGGGGACTTCAGGAGGTTTGTTGACAACGTATCGTTCTTTTAGGCAACATACTCCCTTTCACCTAACCAAAAACTAGAATTCACTAAATTATGGACATTTTCCAGCCATACATAATCGTCCAAAAATATCCCAAAGATGGCACCATTTTGCATCTAAGCAACCTTAAATCAACAAAAATTTCTCAAAGGGGAGGGGGGACATCTACCAGGACGACACTTTTATGTAACGACAAAGAAAGGATGCCACTATTGTTAAATATACCCTGGGAAGCATACAAAGGTGCAATTTACGCCCACTTAGGGAATGACTGAGGTGACAGAGGTGTTCTGCCACCTATACATACGCTTGTGCAAGCTTCTTTGAATTGTGTTCCATCTTCTCAAATGTCGCTCCCACCTCCCACCTAGGCTCAGACCAGCCTACGCCCTTGTAAAGGCTGGGTAAAAATTGACCTTTTCCTTATTCTTATTCTAAGCGTATACTTTTCTGAGAATCTGACACGGTTTCGGACTCGGCAGATGAGGACTCGGACTAGGAAGTTGGGGGACTCGATGAAAGCATTGTTTTCGACTCACCACATCATCTTTTGCGAAATATATCGCACAATCGTCAAAAGAACTGCTATTACGGTTATTTCGTTTGTTGTTGGTAATCCGTCTGTATGACTGTATGGTCTATCGGATCCGTTGATCTATGTAGACAAAATTTCTTTCTGGGTTACTCCCACCACCCACCCTCCTCCTTCAAAGAAATATTTACATTACTCACCCTACAATTTGATCTGGATTCTGATATGCACATAAGCAGCTTAATAGAGTAGTTTGACCCTGGTTTGACATACTTAGGTACCTTTTAACTGGGCTTATTGAGTTGGTTCACAAAATTCAAGTTTTACCCACATTTTGATGGTAAATGGTCAAACTAAGAGATTCTGCACATCTGACACACAACTTGAATGGCAACGATTGGATAATTAATTATTCAAAAAAACTATTACAATTTCGTGACTAGACACTTTTTACCATAAGGTATTAACCAAATGCAACTCCTTACCACAAAAAAATACAATTTTTCAAACATTCGGTAACTGTAGGAAGTGATACATGAGTATTTAGGCTAATATGAAACATTGTCATGCAATGATTTCCTTCAAACTCATCACAACATAATCGATATCAACTCAATAAGCTCCTTTTAGTTATGTTTTCACCCTTTTGTCTTCCACGTTTGAGTGTGTTTCTTTTCACAGTCCTGGTAGCCAACTTCGAAAGGCGACAACGACGTCCGACGCTGAAACGATATCCTGTTAAAATCAATATGAAAATGAATTACTCATGTAGTCGTTGGAACTGTTATAGCCAAAATGCAAATTGTACTACCAGCCTGAATATTCTATGTTTAAGCAATGTAACCTTACATAATACATTACAATAGCATTTTTAGAAATCAATTTTGTTATGAACAACGCGTAACATGAATACATCCTGGCAGACTTTTCTTATGGGATTGACCCGCCGAAACTCATACTAAATTATGTACAGGCTACAAGAGAGAGATTACTGGCAACATCTTGTGAAACTGATCATCGTATGCTGCTGTACACGCAAATGTATTTTTTGATGTTAAAGAACATTCTATACGACATCAATGACACAAATTAAGGTTTACGTTTGTGCTGAAAGCTCTTGCTCTTGTGCTGTTTAATCATTTTACTGGCAATTTCAATACCGTTGAAATCTCATAACTCAAGCAAAATCACTTCATCAAGTAATGACAGTTTTCTCATATGAGATCAGTTTTTCTCATATGAGATCAGTTAATTGAAATACATTCATTTACTTTAGTGAAATTATCTCACTCACGTGAAATCATTTTGCTCAATGGGGATCATCACTAAAGAGTAAATACCTCATTCAAGTGAAGACATATCACTTCAGTAAAATCATTCTACTCAAATGAAATTTTGTCACTCAAATTGAATATTCCCGATCTAAATGAATCATATGCTTAAGTTCTATACACATAGTATTTGTAGGATAACGCCCATTTTTAAAAGTAGATGTTTTTAAAGTTCTGTTTTGGAGAACATGACGGAATTTTCAAACCGCAAGGAGGGTTTATTGTACTGTATTGAACCCTCCTTACCGCCCACCTAAAAGTTGAACCCCCCCCCATGGCACAAGCTTGAAAAACTATTGGTAAAAATGATTAAAATTGCTCACAATAAACTTAATTATCTTTGGAGGCACAAATATTGCACCATCTCGCATCTGGAGACCTAAAAAAGCGTTTTTCTCTGAAGTTATATTGGAAAAGAAAAAAACAAGTGATTTACTGGATAAAAAAAGCAGAATTAAGCGAGGCCCGGAGGCTAAAGAAAATCTATTTAGCACCTTACCAAGGTTTTTGCAGCGGTCATCAGTATGTTTAATTGATCGTCAATAAATCTAGTTTTTCTTAAAGATACTACCGTCACTTACAGCGAAACTAGCTGGACAAGCATTAAATTCGTGTTTTTAAGCACGAATGATAGAAGTGGTTTCCAAAGGTGTGTGATATGTCTATCCACAATAAACCAAGTCTTAAGAAAGAAATGAGTTTTTTGAACAATGGTGATACAGTTACTATCATCAGGGGTTGTCGAAGGCGTTACCATTAATGCACATGAATTGTTTCGGAATCCTATAATTCAATAACTATGATTTCTAAAGCTTTGCTTTAAATGCCATGATACTGTAGTTGATCAAAGAGGATAGTGTTCCCGCAATGTCTGAGGCCTTAAGTTCAAGGTAAAGGTTAAATACATTCTCACCATTATGAAGGTAGGTACAAATTCAGCAATACTGTTGTGATGATGTTTCTAAAGCGGAACTGAAAGGCAAGGGGATATTGGTGCTATTCAAAAAAACCCTAGGAAGATTCTGAATAGACTTTTCTAGAAGACTTATGCTGCTCTGTATTGATGATGAAGACAAACACTATTTGATGATTATGGCCTACAGACATCTGATGAAGTTACAAAGAATGCAGATTTTGCTCTAGATTTGCAGGATGAAGTCAAAAAAATGATGAAGGCGTTTTAGCAGTTACTTATAATACAAAGCCTTTGGATGAATACTTTTGAAACGACGATGCAAGTAAACATAAAAAGGTAGCACATCACCAGTTTGAAGGGAAACCCCCCATGGAAGATATTACCCTACGACTTTAACACCCTACAAAATGGTGGAGTTCATCGACCATGTTGATTAACTGATGTGCTTAATTTTTCTTGTGTATGTGGTAGAAATGAAATCGGAGTACTCATTATGCAATTATATACAGAAATTTGAAGGCATTGCAAGAAAAATTTTGCAGGTTTGCTATCTGACGACACGAGAATATTTGATTACGACGCTGTTGAAGTTCACTAGGGTACAAAAGTGAACGACTAACACTTAGTTGAAAAGTTAACTGTTACGATGACTATTTTTAAAGAGATGAAAAAGACGTCCCTCTTTACATTCTTAGCTTGTGTTTATTATGGTATTCGCTTTGAGCGGAAACTTTCATGTAAATGAGGAAGAACCGTTCATGCCAGTGCATTCGTTTGATTGCATAATAATAAGTTGCGATGAGTCTAAAACCAAACTCGAAATGTCTGGATAGGGAAAGCTCTATCAGCAAAGCTTGTGACTAGTGTTAAACTTTGCATTCGAGAATGAGTAAAGTAACAAGCAGGCTATCAAGGAAATCTTAACAAGGGGCATGACCCATAAGGCATTGGTGTATTTTCACACATGCTTCCCAAAACAGTGTGTCCCTCCATCTACATCATCAAGTCTGGAACATATTTTTTCAGTTCTAATAAAGTGCCATAGCCTGCGTATGATAAAGTGTAACATATTAGTATCCCGATTTGTCACTTGCATTCAGTTCAAAGTATTTGGTTTCCTTTCACAGTTTAGCTTCAAACAGCTAAATAGTACACCCCTTAAATATTGCGCTCTACAGCTTTCCGTAGAGATCTGTAATTTTACCCTTAAACGTATGATAGTTTTACTGTATTTCTGCCCCTTGGGATACGAAAAACGAACAGGGAGTTTTGATCATTTAGACAGGTACCGGTAGCCAATTAAATTTGATATCATGCATGTTTTTTTTTTCTCGACTTTGATCTATTTTGTTCTTAATCAGAACCAGGCGCTGATCGCAATGTAGCTTCCCGCGAGGACACTTTGCTATTATTAAAATTTTTGATATCATTCTAAGACGACAAAGTTAATGTATGAGTTTGATGTCAAGATGTCCTACAGTTGCATACAACAGTCATTAATTTCAAACCCATGTCTTTACCATTTTGAGGGATTCATGGTTGTCACAGGCCCAACTATTTCAAAATTACATATCTTTTGCACTGCATTATATGATCGACAACGTACCAGATGGGTACAAAACAGTGTACACTTGAATTTCACCATTACCCTACTGGTAGGCCTATAACACCATGTCGATGCTTCCTTGCGTCCTTTTGCAAAGCCTTGTATCTGCGCTGGAGTGCAGAGCTTTACCTGTGATGCGAGATCTTTCTTGCTTTCTTCGTGTCCCATTGTAATAAACACTCCACAGATATTCTTAAGCGGGGAGGGGAGAGCACACCGGGCTCTGCGTTTGAAAAAAGTTAAACATGTAAAAAAAAAATGAAAGGTGGCCATATAGGACGTCGAGCGGTAGCAAAGCAGAGCGCAATGGCGGTGGGATCCATTGTGTTTAACTTCTTTCCAAGCGAGGCACAGTGCGAAACAGCGTAGCACAGATTCCAGTCTGAAAGGTAGCCAATTGTACAAGTTTTCTCAAAATAGTGCGCCCCGTTGCTAAACTCTCCCTCCCTCCCTCCCTTCCTCCATCACTCACTTGTATTGCTGGCTACTCATCTGCGTATAGGAAACCCAGGAATGTGTATCATTAAGTCATTTCAACGCAAAAAGGTAAACAAAAATGTTGCTTGAAAATTTTTACCTTGGGGGATCAATGGATATTGACTTTATGAAGTAATGTCAAACCTTATAACTCAAGTAGACCCAGTTCACTGGTGCATTGTTCATTTTATTTTTTTCTTCCCGTCATTTGCTCTGCCGGATGGGAGCGTAACATGTTCAATGGAGACGGCAAGACAGATCTTTTTTTGTCACAATCCAAGTGACGGTAATAATTGGTCAGACCAGTAGTTTGTAAGATTTAACCCGACAGGAATCTAGTTTCCCCGGAGGGAGGGTTGAAAAGACGCACAGGTTGCAAGCCGCGTATGTTTTTTTTTTCAAAATTTATCATACTTATTGACTTAGTTTCTGTCAGACTCTAAACCTAATTTTTAACAATATGTTGTAGTACATAACAGGTATCATCAGAAACTAGTAAAATATGAATTACTAACGTGGGCAGCCGATTCAGACATGGTTTCGATTAATTTGTGTTTTCAATTTGTGATTAAATTACAGACCAATCAGAAAAGAAATCTTTACATCAGTAGGATGATGATGACTCCCCAAATGGTATATGTTCTTCCTTATCAGAGTAGGGTTAGAAATTCAATGCTTCTATCCTATCACATCAATTTTGCCAGAAAATAGTTTTGCACTAGGGCATTTGCTAGATCTGAACATAAAACGCCCTTTTTCATGGCAACCGTTAGCTCAGACACCAACAGAAACCACTTTGCAACGTTATAATTCACATTTTTGATATACTTCTCCGTTTTTTGAGTGGTGTTATCCAAATAAAGGTGCAAAAATTAATGACACTTTTAGTGAAGGGGTTGCAGAGGTCATGAAAACGATGACAGAAAGATAACATCCTGCTAAAGTTATTTGAAGGTGTGCTGTGATCATCTAGAAAATCTCCGAGATGGTCACTCTGTTCTGTGATTTACTCCACGTCTATTTGGACAATAAACATTTTCACATTCTAGACCAGGAGGGCCTGACCAGTCGATCGAGGTCCACTGGTAGACCCTCGATTGATCTGAAGTCGACCGCGAGGGGTATAGGAAAAAATAAAGAAAAACATTTATGTATAACTGTATGTTTTGTACGGGATCGGTTGAGGTGTAGCTGTTAGTTCCACACAGAATAAATTAAAGAAACGGAGAAGAAAATTGATCTTTGTTCCAACTTGATTCGTGATTTATTTTCTTCCCCAAAGATGATTAAAACTTAATCAAATTATACATGATGATTGGTGACGAATTATCTAGATCATTCAGGCCGGCCTATACAGGCCCGTAGCCGGGATGGGGGGGGGGGTTCGCACGAACCCCCTTTCTCCGCCCAAACCTAATTTTTTTTATTTAAATGGAGTTTTGCCATTTTTCAAGGCAAAATGTCAATTCCGCTGGTTCAGCCAGTGTAAGCCGTATGAGTAGCTGTTTTGTTTCAGTGCAACACAATTCTCAAGGGCCCATTGACTCGTACAGTGACTCCCATACTATGGGCGGCCATCGGGGCAAAAAAGACGAAGATCAATAAAAGAAGACAAACGCCAAGAGAAGAAGACAAACATCAAGAGAAGAAGACAAACGTCAAGAAAAGAAGACAAATATCAAGAGAAGAAGACAAACGTCAAGAGAAGATGACAAACATCAAGAGAAGAAGACAAACGACAAGAGAAGACAAACGCCAAGAGGAGAAGATAAAATCCAAGAGATGAAGACGAACGCCAAGAGATGAAGACAATAGAAAAAGTTAACGTGGCATACACCAAAAGGAAAAACATCAATAAGAATATCCAGACCTCAAAAAGAAATGTCGAACTCGGCAAGGAAATCAGTAAAAGTAAAGTGGAAGAGATAACGTAACGCCAACAAGACAAAGAACACTCCAAGAAGGCAAAGAACATCACAAGAAGACAAAGAACATGACAAGAAGATAAAGAACACCACAAGAAGACTAAGTTCAAAAAGGAAATAAAGAGGGCGGTCTATGCATTTTATTGTTCATGACAAAGCTATCACCCACAAGAAGAAAAGATTATTCCCCCTTTCTCCTCCCACAAAATAATTTATACCCAGCCTAGCATAAGTCTTTGTAGCCGTCACTGTCACTACGACAGTACCTATTTCTCTAATTTTGCACACCCCGGCCGTTTGAAAAGCTTCCGCCAAAACAAAAAGTCCCTTTCTTCATTTTGCCTTAGCAGCAACATATAATCTAGTAGACCTACTTCCCCACCCCCATCTGGGGCGGGGATGAAGATTGTTCCTGATTGCCTTTGACGGCGATTTGTGTTTGGGCGGGCATGACTCCATTTTCAAATAATTTGCTGTGTGAAAAATGAAAGTTAATTGGCGGTTTCTCAAATGAGGCGACATGTCCCCTTTAAATGAAACATAACCTAATTATTTCGTGACGTCACATCGACCAACAGCTCTAATCGGACTACGCGTGTCCGATAAAAGCTGTCTGTCGATGTGACGTCACGAAATAATTAGTATACATTTCTTTTTCATAGTCATGTGATACAAATCATATATTTACACAAAGTGGAAAATTTTTGGTTCCCTCCGACCAGAGATGGAAAAGATTTTAACTAAAATTAAAAAAAAAGGGTACCGTAATCCGATCCGAAATCGCTGTAGTGTGACCCGCGCTTTAGGCTCAGTTCCTTTTTTTGTGCGAGGAGAACACGGTCTGCGCACTGTACAGAACAGCTTTGTGCGCTGTTTGTTGTGCGGGTATTGTGATGTAGGTTTGTTTTCATGAAGCTGACCTTATGACAATTACGTCATAAAAAGTCAGGTGAATTTCAAGAACTCTAAAATATTTAACGACTTCCAAAACGGAGATAGGGGATGTTGTCTTTTTCTCTTGGAGTTTGTCTTCTTCTCTTGGCGTTTGTCTTCTTCTCTTGATGTTTGTCTTCTTCTCTTGGCGTTTGTCTTCTTCTCCAGTGATGTTTGTCTTCTTCTCTTGGCGTTTGTCTTCTTCTCTTGATGTTTGTCTTCTTCTCTTGATGTTCGTCTTTTTT